>CM021101.1:585154763-585195981 GCA_007115665.2 Sequoiadendron giganteum
TAGCCCTCTAACTCTTTGCTGATTTTATTTCTTCTACTGTGTATTTTGATCAGGTAACTTGCTGTTTCAGCAATCTTCTCCTCTTCAAACAAGGCCTCTAACGATTTGACTTTAAACATATCTGAGTAATTGCACCTGATGTCCTTGTAAGCCTTACATTGCATGATGTAGTGCCACTCGGTTTCTACTAAACCCGGAGAGCAAAAACAACAAATTCTATCTGCCCATGCCTCCTTGGGTATTCTCTATCTTCCTGTTTCTCGATCTTCTTTTTGTTTGACGTTGTCTTGTCTTCTCCGAATATTATATTTGGAATAAAGTCGTCCTTCAGATAGATTTGTCTCTTCTAAATATTCTGTCCTATAGCGGTGTTTCCAAGCAGGCACTCTAAGAGGTCCCGATAGTCTCCTTTCAATAGGCGACTGAAATGTTTGTCTTATGTTGTCCAATCTGACACTGACAGGTTTTGTCTCATTCTAAATTGTCTTAACCTGGAGTGGCAGCTAGATTATTGATGCGTCAATCATTCTATTTAGCTCATCTTGCCACGATTTTTAACTATCACCAGCAGTGCCACAATTCTTAGCGACGTCCTCTTCAAGATGACGACGACTCTTGAGATACTGAGTTCGATGTGCCCAGTTTGCTTAGAAAATCTCCAAGTAATGCAGTGATTGATTCTTAATCAAGAATACACAGGCACCTCTGAAAAGAAAATATTATTTATTCAAAACATCAGTCAGAACCTTATTCTCAAACTAAAAATGGCTCTCCCAGGATAATTGAAGTTTTCTCTCAAATATCACCAATTCCTTGTGTAATCCAAATTTGGCCAAAGGCCATTAAATTTGGTAAAATCGATTCAACAAAATGAACTTTCTCCACAAATGACGTTGCAATACCTCAGCTGCTACAATCAGGCAAACCTCATAAATGCAATTATAAACCAGAAATTGCATCCACTCACTATTCCAAAAGTGCAATAATACAATAGCTATTGCACAAGTCAAACCCCTGCAATAATACAACAGCTATGGCAAATTAAATTATTCAATGAAACACAATGTAGAAACCGTGGATGGATTTCTCAACTCTAGCTAGGGTTGATCTTTCACAACTGAACCTGGCACTCTAGAGTCTTCAAACCCTTGAGCGAGTTAAGCATTCAAGCTTCAACTTCTTACCACGCAGGTACTGAGTAATGAATTCCAAATCAAGTGTGTTGAAATACTTAGCCATGAGCTTCTTAAATAGATTTCTAATTCACTTTTCCAGAAGCTTCTAGAATATAATATTATTTAATTCTTTTAAGTGACTTTATGATATAATATTTATTTTGAGTCACTTAAGTCACTTTATCATTAAATTAATTAAATAATAAGTCATTCATTTTGATGTTATATTTTATTGGAATAACTTAATAAATAATTAATTTAATATACCTCCAATTCGAAGACATGACAAAAGCAAATTAGGCACCTTGTATATAGTAGAGAGTCACACTGAAGCGGGAGTTGTTCATTCCACCCTGACTCTTTCGTTGTGTGAGGCCTTGGCTGCGAGGAAAGGGGCTTTGGAGCAATTTGAGCACGAGAAGATTTGTACCAATGAGCTGGAGCAAGCCTTCGTTGAGGCTTCATGTGAGATGGAGAGATTAGATGATGTAGTTGATTCAGTCGTTGAGGAATTCCTTAACATGTTGGAATCTGATGTGTCAATGGAAGAAGCTAGCCCAAAGGATCAAGATTTGGCTTTTTCCCTTCAAATGTCTATGCAAGATAGTGCAAAAGCTTCCGTAGGAAATACAAAAATTAGAGGGACAGTGGTATTGGATGATGACCTTCCAAGTACTGCAACATCCATCTTTAGAGAAATCCCAAATGCATAGGGAGGGAATTACCAATCTAGCAGATTTCCTTATGGAAGAGACTTTAGGCCAAGTGCCCCACAAGTTACAGAAGAGCCCATGGCATCTAATGATGAAGGAAATGATATAGAAGAAGAAATGTTGCAAGCTATAATTGAAGCATCAAGAAGGGAAGTAGAGGAAAGTACCAGGAGGCAGCAATAGGGCAGAAATGAAGATCAAATTGGTTCTCAACTTGAACAGAGTACTCCTAGATTAAAGGATGATGATTTTGAAAGGGCAATATCACTATTCTTGAAGACAATAGAGCAAGAAAAGGCATGACATGAACGTGAAGGTGGCTTAAAAAATCGAGAACCAGAGTATGAGGAGTCTTACAATATTGTAATATTGCCTGATTTTGTGACGCTTCCATTTCCATCAGTTGAATTGCTAGAAAAGGTTAGGCTATCGGTTGATGGTGTATTGGTAGCTGCTGGTGCAGAGCGCAAGGAACAGGTGGCAGCTTGGACGGCTGTTAAAAGGCAAGTTAATGGCTATGCCGTGAATTTGCAACAAATTGATAATGGTGTTATAATACCTCCTTCTAGATGGAAATGCACAAAATGTGACAAAGTTGACAACTTATGGGCTGAACAGCAAGAGCAATTAGTTGGAAAACTCCAAGGAGATATCTTAAAGGATCCAGATGGATGTAGTGGAATGGAAGCAGGAAGTGCAAAAGAGGAATGCCTTTCTGTGACTGAGGCTATTGAATGTGGGTGTTGCTGTATGAATTTTTTGTTTGAACAAATGGTACAGTGTGCAGATGGGCAGCTCTTTTGTTTTCAATGTTTACAGAGACAAGTAGAAGAGTCTACATTCGGAGGTCTTCAAGCTTGCCATTCTTTACCTTGCATGGATACTAATGGATGCAATGAGTCAATTCCTATGTCAAAGGTTTGAAGAACTCTCCTAGTTGACCTTATTGAAAGGTATGAACAACGGCAGGCTCAAGCTGATATTGAACGGGCCAGACTTGAAGGATTGGTGTATTCTTCTTTTTACAATTTCCCTTGTGAAGTAGATGAGTGTGTACGTGTTTTGGAATGTCCAAATAGTAAGTGTTCAAAGGTATCTTGTATCCAATACAAAGAGCCAAGTCATATACCTTTGCGCTGCGAAGAAGTTGAGAAGAAATCTGAAACTGCTTCACGCAAGAAAATTGAAGAGGTGATGACAAAAGCTGTGATAAGAGTGTGTAATAATTGTAAGACAGAGCTAGTAAAGATGGATGGTTGCAATAAGGTGACATGTCGATGTGGAATTACAATGTGTTATATATGCCGACAAACAATTCCAAAGGATACACCTTTTTGTCAGCACGCCCGAGAGCTTGGAAAACCATGCCAAAGATGCAAGAAGTACAAATTTATGGGAAAGTATGTTAAAGTTGAACAGATCAAGAAAACTGTTGTTAAAGAAGTGGAAGTGACTGGATCTGATAATGGACCTGAAGCAGGGCATAGCACTAGAGAAGTGCAAATCAACGAGTAATCATCTGTTAATGAACCTAAGGAAGTTATGGCACAAGTTAAAACTGTATTTGTTGATGTTTTTGACAAACGAATTATTGACTTTGACCTGACATGGAGAAGGCTTATCCGTAGTGTCCTTGAACAAAAATTGGAGAAGCTCAAGTTTTGCAGAGTTTCTTTTGGCCTTGTCAAGATGTGACAATGAGTATTGAAAAGTGGGGATTTCTCTGAGTGAATGTTCTTGCAGCAGTGGTGGACTTCAAGTGGGAGATTGTTGGGGAGTGAAGTCCAAAGGTCCTTGACCATTCCATTCCCAACAATTTTCTCGCTTCCTCTTTGTCTCTTCATTTCTTTTGGAGACTTCAAGAACTCACGATGTGTGGATAAAACGTGATGAGTATTACATGTTTTGCTGCTGTAGATGTACAGAAAAATAGAGTGTTAATAAAATAGAGAATCCTCTACTTTCTCGTGGATGTAGCCATTATGGCGAACCACGTAAATTGTTGTTGTATGTGTGTGTTTATTCTCTCTGTGTCCATTTTTGCTCAGACTTGAATTCTGTTTTTGTTTTAATTTGCTTTTTAAAAATTAGCAGCTTTATAGTAACAGCACTTTAATCTCTTCAGCAGTTTTTCTGTCCAGTAGCTTTAAAATTAAGCATTTCTTTTTCAAACATTTAATTTGTTTCATTTGGTTAACCTTTCCATTAGGCTCTCTTAAGCTAGATTAGAACAGCTTTAGAAATTCTTCTGTTCTTATAATTATTTTTTTCTCATTCTTGCATCTCATTAGAGAGGCTCAGCCTTGTACAAGACTTGTAGTACATTTCTTTTTAAAAATATTAAAAAGTAATTGTCAAGAAAATAAACTATTAGAAAGACTTAACAAATAAAAGTGATTGTTCATTAAAGAAAATCCATCCAGTATTAAAGATTTTTAAAAATATTTTATAATAGAATTTTGAATAGATGCTAACATAAAAAATAATTTATTTATCAGCAAAAATATATATAATAAAATGAATAACCCTCCTAATCCCTCTTTGGATTAGAAAATATGAAATATATCTTAAAATAAATTTAAGTAGAAGGTTTCATCAATTATATATTAAATTATTAATGATTTAATAGTAATAAACACCTTTAATTTTTTTTAAATTAATTAAAAAAAATAATTCAAACACATTTTTTTATCTGTTCTACCTAATTTGACCACCTCAAATAAGTTCCAGAACCATCTCAATGGCCAGCAATTTTTGTCCGGACTTTACGTCAAAAGACTGCTAAATAGTGGGAATCAGAATTCAACCAAATGACCTTTATATAACTATAAGAACACATGGGGTTTTCCCAATTGATACTCCATACATCACAACTTTTGCACCTAAAAAGGACTCAAGTGGAAAGAAGGCTGAAAATGACCTGCACCTCCTATACAAATGGACGCAAATATTAAACAAGTACAGGCTCAACAAAACTTTAACTGACACATAAGTCCTTGGTATCATACTGTGGCGCATAACTTGCCAAGAAAGTCCAGGCTACTGAAAAAAGCCTGAGAAAATGGAAGAAAAAAGTTTCCCAGTTCACATTATGAAAGGGTTACAAATATGGATATATGCATAGTGCAGCACTGACATAAAATATTTTACTGCTTCTTAGTGGAGTAGGTACAAGCGCACATATCATTATTCCTTGTTAGAACTCCTATATAATAGCTTTGGTCATTTGTTTTAGTCTATCTGCTTCTCTGCTCTTCACATTGAAATATGCACAAGAAGATTTGAACAGGATGGGAGCTTTGAAAACTAAAGCTGCTCTTGTGTGGATGGTTTTGATTTCCTTCTGCAATATTAATTCCATACCAATGGTAGCTGCAAGGGTTGTGGTGGTAGGAGGAGATCAAAAATGGCATTTTGGGTTCAATTATACTGACTGGGCTCTCAAGTCTGCTCCATTTTATGTCAATGATGTTTTGGGTAACTAATATTCTATTCGCTTGTCTACTTTATTTTATATGTGTGAATACAGCATGTTAACAAAATATATTGTGCTTAACTATAGTTGCCATTCTGAATCAGATTTTATTTTGTTGCAGTGTTTAAATATGCCCGTCCCAATGGCAGCATCTTCCATGACGTTCACAGGATGTACCAAGTCCAGAAATTTAAAAAGTGTAGTTTCCAAGGAGCACAGCGTCTTGCTCATGAAAATAGTGGTGTTGATGAGGGTTTCAAATATGTTCTGAAGGAGAAAAAGCCATATTATTTTGCTTGTGGGATTCGTGATGGGTTTCACTGTAGTGTTGGCATGATGAAGTTTAGTCTCCAGCCCATCTGATTATCCTCATCATACACAACTTTAAAATGGATCTCAGATCTGTGCACTTTCTTTTTCCGATAACTCAGAAATTGCCTGTTAACATAGTCCACCACTGAATAAAAATGTAGCTAGACTGAGGAAACAAGTTTGTACGGAAGTTATTCCAAGAGAACGTTTAACATGGAATTTAGTATTGATGTTACTTACTGGCCACCAAAACGTATCATATGCGTCGTGAGAATTGCATGTTATACGAGAATTACCTTTAATAATACAAATAAATACATCTTTCTTAATACAATATTTGAAGGTTTTAAGTTGTAATTGAGAAAATTGGATAGCTTGCACTTTTTCCCTTCGTTGTGGGCTTATTCTGATCTTGCAATGGTTGTTTTGGTTATTATCCATTTTTTATTTATTTTTAATATTTATTAATTTAATTGATCAAGTATCTTTTATTTAATTTAGAAGTGTCAACTTTACAATGATTCAACCACAATCATGGTAATAATTTCACATCATTCATATATTCACACTAGAATGTAGTAAGCTTTATTCTAGGCTTAAATCTCGAGGGTTCCTTCTTGATGACCTTGTCTATGTATCTCTTGTGGGAATCAAAGGTTCTATATATTGTACATCAATGATAAAGATAATTCATCCTTTCCTATTAAACAAGATCTTTAGTCTTGCTTTTAACCACAATTATCCATTGAGCTTAAACTTTCAGGTTAATCCAATTACAATAGAATGACAACAAACACATTTCGATTAAATATTAGTTCCATGTCAATCATTAGTGTATAAACACACACAAAACCACATACAAACCATATCATTCTGACATCTCATGTTCACACAATGATTGGATCATGCATATATCATCTATAAATAATGTAGCTAGTTCCTTCTTGCATCGCACATACATAAGTGATTAGCTCTTATATACCTTGTAGGTACACCTAAGGGTTAGCTCAAGAATAGGTCACCATACATATGATGAATAGCTCATACACATGTCATAGATACAAATAGTGACTAGCTTAAACATACACCACATATACAAAGTACGACTAGCTCACACCCACACCACAAGTACACAAAATGAATAACTTAAGCATCACATGTTTACATAAAAATTAACTATAAAAATGGAAGTGGTTGCAATCTTATTATAAGCATTGTCCTCTTTACCTAGTTCACTAACACATAAGCCCTTAAGTACATCCCAACTAGAAAGAAAAATGTTGGTACATCTCATACCACATCTTTTTTTCAATCTATCATCATCTAGATGACAAACAAGAATCCCAAAAAGCCTAATGTCATCCCTAGCAAAGACATATACTTAACAATGTGCATAATTTATAGATCCATTTTACTCAAGTACATAGTGAATGACTAAAAAATACATAGAGACCAACTAGCAATAGAAAGAGGATGTGACACAACTACTTGCATCTTCTCATTACTTGGTTCACTAACACTTATCCTTTATGTGCATCCTATTCAAAAAAAATGTTGGTGCATTTCATACTACAATGTGGGTCCCATTTTTTCCCCGGTTCTTTGCACCAACCAAGGTGATGGAAAAATATCTCATATTACTTGTGATTATCACTAGATAAGATGCAAGTATAACAACACCCATCATAAAAAAACTATTAATAAGATTTTCACAACTCACTAGACCTTTCAAGTTAATGGATTGTGACATCTATTGCCTCCATTCCACTAGAAAAAGTTAGTCCAACTTGGTATGTGGTAGCTCCTAATATCTATCACCTACATGGTAATGGTAAAATTCAACTAAGCCCTATCATACCAAAGGTAGATATTGGCATCCATCACCTTCGTGTGACAAGTGACAATTGACTAAACTCCAAGATATAATATTTAGCTCTTGGCATCTATCACCTACATGGTATTGGTGGCAACCATATAACTATTGTATCATAACATGGATACATCCTAGAATCTTCACCTCCATCCTGCTAGTGAAAGCTAACTAATCTTAGAGATATAATGGATAAGACTTGGAATCTGTCACCTACATGGTATTGTTGACATTCAACTATCTGCTCCTATATTAGACTTGGTTATAACATGTGGGGTCATCTTGTAGCCAAGTACACATGATTAAAAAATCACTAGGTAGGTTGACTTGGTTACATACCACAATAAGTGATCCATAAACCTATCATAGAGTCCTATAGGTCTTGGGGTAATTTTATCAACATACAAATAACACATTGAACCCACATGAGTTATTTTGTATTCAAGCACATATACATAACAAATAACACTCATAAAGTAATAAAGGTCTATTCACTTTAAGGTAAGTGAACAAAGATGGGGGACCAAAAAGTGGCCAATTTTTTTTTGTCCATTATCCATATAACACGAGCGCACCATAACATGCTCACATTATATCAGACTCACATTATGACTTGATCACTACCAAGCCATAATGCGAGCATATGATAAGAAAAGTGTGTTATACACAATCATGTTATAACACACTTGCATTTGATTTTAAACTATTTTTTTATATTTTTTAAAATATGCTTGCATTATGAAAAACATAAAAATAGTCTAAAATCATGTGATTTAAACTATTTTTTATTTTTCATAACATGAGTGCATTATAACTTGCCTTGGAAATTACCAACTCTTAGGGTTAGATTTGTCTTGGGCATCCAACCAAAAGGGTTGGACTTACATGTCAATTCCCAAAGATGTGTTTTCTGCAAAATATAGAAAAACACTATAATGTCAAGTGTGTTCTCCATCAAGTTTGCATGTCTTTCAATGTCGATCTAAAAAATATCACAATAACATCAAGCTCTCTTACCTTTCTAACCATTTGATTTTTTTATATATTTTGAATATGTTAAGGTTTTGATCTTTAATTTCTTTTGTTAGTGTTTTTCTTTTTTGTTGAAAAGCTACATTTAATATTTTTGGTGTCATTTTTTATATATTCATCCATATTTAAAACAAGTTACATTTTTACATTGCAGACTTTATTCTATACACATTTTAAAAAATTGACTTTCATTTTTTCAAAAAAGTTAGGAGGGAGTACATTCATCTTTTTATTTTGCAAGATGTGTCTACTTTGCAAATTAGTGAAAAATCATATATTCATTAAAAAAATTAACAGAAAAATTAAGTATAAACTATATAATGTTACTTAATTTTCCACTGAAGTGATTTGTAAAATACTTAAAAAATTTGAACATTTCAGGGGGAGCACACCACATGCTATGTCATTTTTTCTAACAAAAATATGAGTATTTTGTGTGCTCCCCTTATTTGAACCTCTTTATCTCCACCACTTAAAGTAGATTTAGAGCACTATGACTCTTATTATTGTCAAATCTTCAAATTTTGAGTGTGACTATCTTTAATTTCTCATCCAAGATTATTTTTTATTAATTTTAGAAAAATGGTCACTTAAGACCCCCTTTTGGTCCCCCATTTTCATGCACATTCCCTTTATTTAATTGTTATTCAAAATCATGTTATTTATTAGCTAGAAATTAACTCATTGTAGTAATATTAAACAATAGCCCACTTTTGAATACTTGACACTTTTATAAATATCAATCATAAAACTAAACATACCATTATCCACCCAACAAATATAAAGATAAACATCATACTTTATTTGGTAATCCTTACTGCTAGTTGCCCATATTTAGCAAAGGAAATCAAAGGAATTCCATCTTACACTCATCATAGATCTAGGTGTATATATTTAGAGTAGTAAACTATCCATATTGTTGAAAACAAGGTGAAGTGAAGCTAGAATACGAGCTTAGACAAGTGAATTCAAATCTGAAAATAAGATTACTAAATCAGATTTAAGTATGTGATTGTAACATTCATCACAATAGAAAAATCAAAAAACAAATTATGAAACCATATTTACATGGAGAAACCCTTTCAAAAAAAAAACTCTACAAGAGAAAAGAGGGTAAATATATTATTAATCTTCACAAGAGAGATACACCATAACACACTTCACTACTAATATTTGATCAACTTGACAACACCCTATTACCAACAAGAACTCAACTCAATAGTACCAATTTAGAGAACTTGTGGGAAGTAAAACAAACAATGGTAAACCAAAACAAGAGGTACAAAATCACTTGCAAAAACCCACACCCCCTTCTTGGACAACCAAAAGTCGTGATAAAATAATAAATAAAATTCACAAGGCTCCAACATGGGGGTGAGTGCAGGATCATGGGGGTCCAAAAAGTGGCAATATGATAGAAAAGTGGCTGACCACTTTTTTAGCCAAATTTGATGAAATGAAAAAGGGTTTATGGAGAAAATTGTTAGCTTTCCACCAATATAAGATATGTCTTATTTTGAATTTAATAGATAATCATTATTGGTTTTCTGTATGCATTATGACTAAAGTCATGATTGATAGGCTGATTGAAAAACATCTATAATTCTCAAACGATTCCACATTTTTCAAATCTAAAAGATGTGATACATTTTATGCTTCTCATATTATAGGATAAAATTAAAAATATTGAATTTCATAAATTTTTGACCAAGTTATGGTGGTTAGACAATTTTTTTTTAATAATTCTAAAAATTCTAATAAAAATTCATAACTAATTATTTACTTGCAAAAAAATTACAAAAAAATGCAACAAATCGAGCATGTATCCTCTACATATATTGAAAGTTTCAAAGAAAAATATATTTTCTTATACTTCGGTTGGTAACACATACACCTACTTTTTATTTTTTTCTTCAAAATTGAGTACTACTGCATTGAAATTTCAATTTTTCACCAAATAGATTTACTTTTCTCCAAAAAAGGACTAGTATGTTAGAGACTACATTCAATTTTCTATAAATTTTGTTCTTACATATTTTTCAAATTATGTTAATAACCTATTCAATTTTTTATTGCAAGTTTCCTAACTCTATTTTTTTGAATATTCATTGCCACTTAAGGGCCTAGTTTGGACCCCCATGATCCTACACTGACCCATGGACACCTAGCCCATAGCCTATCCACTTTTATCTTTTCAGATGCTCCAATGACTCTTTCACTTCTCGATGGTCTACCAATGGACAACCTTTTCTTCTCCAATCTTGGGCACGTATCCATGACCTTTTATATTCCCAAAGTGGGCATCTAAGAGAGATTTTACCATTTTGATGTGTAACCTCCATCAAAATTAAATCATCTATTTAAAATATTATTACAACATTTCCAATATTTAATAAATTTCTCTCATATCCCCTAGAACACATTCTGACGAACATGGAGACATAAGAATAGCATATGATTACAAGGTTAATGTCACCTATCCTAACATTCTCCCACTTGACATTATACATTGTAATTACATCCAAGAGATACACAAAATAAATCAAGTATAGTGATCAAGGCCCATGGCCTTCCTGCACCAAGAGGACTTATTCATGGTCATTGGCTTCGTAAGAGAATCTACAACATTATCCAAAGTATCAAAATTTTCAATCAATACCTTACCATTCTCAACCATCTCTTGTATGAAGTGATACTAAAAATCAACATGCTCAGTACAAGCATGATACATAAGATCTTTGGTCAAGCAAATAGTACTCTGATTGTCACATCCAATCCTCACCGTCCTGCAATTAAAACCAATTCCAATACTACGTCTTTTTAACCATACCACCTCCTTAGAGACATGTGTAGTAGCCATATACTCCGCTTCAATGGTGGAAAATGCAATTTATGATATCTTACTCATCCAACTCACTGCACCCCCAAACAATATAGATACACAGCCACTAGTGGACCTTTGACTATCCAAGTCACTTGCCCAATCTACATCAACAAATTTTTGTATGTCCAATGACTTGACTATATCATCAATACCATGACAAACCAAACAATAATTATAAGTACCTCACAAATATCTAAACACCCCCTTAACAAAATTCCAATTCTATCTACCAAGGTTAGACATAAACCTACTTAGAACTCCCATTGCTTGGTCTATATTTGTACTAGTATAAACCATTACATACATCAAACTACCAACAAAAATAGCACAAGGAACCTTAGACATATCCTCAAAATCATCATCAAAATTAGGACAAATATCTAAGCTCAACTAGAAATAGAATACTAATTGGATTATAGTTATGCATATTAAACCTTTGGAAAATAGTATCAACATACTTACTCTGACTTAACCAAAGCTTTTTATGACTCTTATGTTTGTTGATATCCATCCCAAGAATATGTTTTACAGCCCCCAAGTCTTTCATATTAAATGTTCTAGAAATCTATGTCTTGATCTCATTAATCATCATTTTTCTATTACCAATAAACAATATATCATCAACATACAATACAATAATCAATATCTAATCATCAATAACCTTAATATAAATACAACAATCCTCCTCAATCCTAAGATAACTCAAATTCAATGCAAAATCATCAAACTTCTAGTACCACATCATGAGTGATTGTTTTAAATTATACAAATATCTCTTCAACCTACAAACCAATTTATCTTTTTCATTCACAATAAAACTGTCAGACTATCGCATATAAATTTCCTCCTCAAGACCCCCATATAAAAAATAGTTTTAACATATATTTTCTCTATCTCAAAATCACAATAAATAACAATAGATAATATGAATCAAATAGAAGTCAATTTAGAAATAGGAGAGAAAATTTCACTGAAATCAACTCCCTCTAATCTCTGGGAGTAGCCCTTAGCCACCAATATGGCCTTATACCACTCTAATTGATCATCTACACTAAATTTATTTTTAATTCCCGCTTGCAACCAATGGGATTCCTGGCTTCCAAAAAACTAACAAGATCCAAGGTGTCACAACTATTCAAAGTAATTATCTCCTCCTACATGACCTGCAACCAAGACTCCCTTTCCTCCAAAGAGAGCCTCCCTGAAAGATCTAGGTTCATTGCTAGTACTTAACACAAAAATACACAACGAAAATCAGGTGGGTTATACCTGTCAACTTGATTTTGTTGCCTTATGGATCTTCTCAAGATAAGAGTAATGGGATATACCTGTTCTTCTTCTATGTGTTCATCTTGCACATCCTCTAAACTCTTTGAACCCTCTTCTTCATCATCCTTAGATCCATTCGATTGTTCTTTCACATGTGCATATTTGTACTTCTCAATCTTTGTCTTGAAGTGCATTGTCTTTGTCTTATCTTTCTCCTTTGGTTGTTCTTCTCTTGAGTAAGCTCTAAAATCCCTAAAACTTGCATTCCTAGAAAATATTATTTTACGGGTTAGAGGATTCCAAAGCTTAGATAACCTTTTTATATTCTTGCTATAACCAACAAATATGCATTTTTGTGCTTTTGGATCCAATTTAGACTGCTTCTCTTGAGACACATGAATCCACAAATCATGAGGAGTTTTATCAACAAAAGCTAAAAAAATAAATATATTAATCAAATAACAAGCAATATCAATAGCTTCTGCCCAAAAACATCTATCAAGCTTAGCACCACTCAACATACTCCTAGCTCTTTCCATCAAGGTTTGATTCATTCTTTCTGCTACCACATTTTCTTAGGAGTTTAAGGAGTTCTCTTCTGTCGAATAATACCTACATGCTTACAAAATTCATCAAATTCCCTAAATAATATTCACCCCCATTGTCAAATCTCAACACTTTTATCTTATAATCTAATTGCTTCTCAAATAAGGCCTTAAACTTCTTAAACTTAGTGAAAAATTCATATTATAATGCATAAAATAAATTTATGTATCTTGAGACATCATCGATGAAAGATACATAATATATTGAGATTTACCCAAAGATTCAACATCCACTGGTCCACATACATCTGAATGAATGATCTCTAATAATATCTTTTCCTTATTGTTTCCATTAGGAAATGATGATCTATTTTTTACCAAACACACAATGCTCATAGAAATCATTTTTGCCAACAAAATAATTAGAATTACTGTCAACCAATTTTTTATTAAGAATGGTCTTAAGACCTTTTTATCACCAATGTGACCCAATCTATGGTGCCATAACATATATGCATTTTCATTTCCAATTACATTGGAAGAGTTACAAAAAGTAGAGACATTTAACCTAAAAAAATTCCCTATCTGTTATCCTTTAGCTATCACTAAACTCCCTCTTACCAACCTACAATCTGACTTGTCAAATGTCACATGAATTCTAGGATCATTCAACCTGGGTACTAAAAGTAAATTTATTGCAAGTCCTAGAATATGAAAGACATTATCAAGAGATTTAATCCTCCCATCATTGAAACACAACTTTACCTTTCTCTTACCAAAAATATCCTTACATTTGTTATCACCAAGGAAAATATATCCCCCATCATATTCTTTGTAAGTAGTAAACCACTCCTTGTAAGGAGTCATGTGGTAGGAGTACCCAAATCAATAAGCCAAGCATCATTACTAATATTGTTAGCTGAAATAAAATAAAACGCATCAAAACCATCATTGGAGGAATTTTACATGGAGGAATTAACATTCTTTTTCTTGTACTTACACTCCTTCACATGCCCTCTTTTTCCACAATTCCAACACTTTACTTTTCACTTTATGAGGATCTTATAACATCCTTTAGACTTATCCTCTCTTTTTATCCCCTTTAGGCCCTTTCTCTTTGGACCTACCTAATGCATGCAATGCATCTTGAGAGCCAACATTCATATAATTTCTCCTCATCTCCTTTGAAAGAAGTATGAAAATCATGTTGTCCATCTTTGCCTTTGCATTACCACTACTTCTAGAAAACATTAGATTTTCCCAAGATTCAAGAAAAGAACAAAGAAAAAATATACATTTATCTTCATATTATAACTTAACATATATATTGATGCAAGCTGAATTATAATCAGATTAAAAGCATTTAAATGGTTTGCGATAGAAGATCACCATCTTTCATTTTTTTTAAAATTTAATCATCTTTTGAGATACAACTTGTTAGAAAAACTTTTAGTTTGATATATATAACCTATCCTCTTCCACAAATTGTATGTAGTTTTTTCTATGGATACATTCAAAAGGACATAATCCATAAGACACAACTGAATGGTTCCTCGTGCCTTCTTATCTTCCAATCTTCATCAGATATTGCAATTGATTTGATTTCTTTTGAAACTGGCAAGAACTAATCTCTCTTCAAGGAGATCCTCCATCTTTAATTTTCACATCTTGTAGCTCATGCCATTGAATTTATCAATATCTTGGTGAGAGATAGAAGCCATGGTATACAATCCTCTTCAAAAATATTCAATATACCACAAGACAAAGGCTCCCATTACAACAAAAAAGCCTTCAACATTTAAGAGAAAGGTGTCCCCTTCTCAATAAAGCTATTAGCTCTGATACCAAATGTTGAAAGCAAGGTGAAGTAAAGATACAATATGAACTTATGCAAGTGAATTCAAATCTAAAAATATGGTTACCAAATCAGACTTAAGTATGTGATCACAATAAAAAAATTAGAAAACAAAATATGACATTAGATTTACGTCGAGAAACCCTTTTAGAAAAAAAAAAATCCACAAGAGAAAAGAGGGAAAGTATAATATTAATCTTCACAAGAGAGATAGACCATAATAAACTTAATAATGATCTTTGATCAACCTGACAACACCCTTTTACCTACAAGAACTTAACTCAATTCTATCATCCAATGGTACTAATTTATAGAACTTGTGGGAGGTAAAACCACAAATGGTAAACCAAAAAAAGAGGTACACAACCACTTGCAAAAATCGACACCCCTTCTTGGGAACCCAAAAGTAGTAATAAAATTCAAAAGGCTCCAACATGGGTGCCTAGCCCATAGCCTATCCACTTCTATCTTTCCAGATGCTCCAATGACTCTTCTGCTTCCCGATGGGCCACCAACGGATAACCTTTTCTTCTCCAATATTGGGTTCCACATCTATGACCTTTTATATTCGCAAATTGGATGCCAAAGAGAGAGACTTTATCCATTTTGATGTGTAACCTCCACCAAAATTAAATCATCTCTTTCAAATATAACTACAATATTGCCAATATTTAATGAATTCCTCTCATGTCCCCTAGAACACATTCTAAGGAACGTGGAGACACATGAATGACATAGGGATACAAGGTTAATGGCACCTATTCGAACAAATACTTAATAGGAACTGGTCACACTGTTAGATTATAGTGGTTTGATTCTATATCACAATTAAATGAAAGATAAATTCTATAGTCTTATTTATAGCCATGTCATGGATGGAGGAATTCTCATACACACATCAAGACAAACCACAACTACTATAACTCTAAAATTTCATCTAATATTGAACTCGATTTTGGAAATCCAAACCTAAAAACCTTAAGGTAAGGTTGATGATGATAGAATAACTTTTATTGGCTTAGACCCATATAGTGGGGACATATTAATTGGAATGTGAGTTCACTTCCATCTAATGTAGAGTTCAACCTCAAGATGAGGTATAGGGAAGACTGTTCAAGTTTAAGAACAACCCCAAATCTTGGAGCTATTCCCTAAAATTCTCCTCTGTAGACTTGGTCATTGGGGCTCATCTTTTTCCTAAGGATTACTTACATACCCACTTTTAAATTGAATCAAAGTTCCATGTAGTTCTCCTAAGATTGCAACTATCAAAATAAAAAAATTATCGATAGAAACATAGTTAGGTACTTTATAGAGGTTATAACCCAACTATGGTGTTGCTAAATATGATCATTTGATCTCAATCTAGAAAAATATTTTAGTCATGGAATAGTATACCATAATGAGTATAGTGTTTCTAATGATATTTATAGTATAACATTATCCAAATTGAGGTCATGAATCTACCTCATTTCTAGCCATTTTCTAATTTAATCAAAAGGATCTAGAACTGCATTAGATGCAACTTAAAGCAGTATAAACATTGATTCCTTAGCAGAACAATTTTGTGACTATGACAAGTTTATAGTGATATATAGACTTTATTGTGTTAATAGACATGTCAAATATTTTCCTTTCACCATACATATAATAAAGTAATAATGTCCACATTCCTCAAGGATGTGGTATTTATCAAACTTCTTATAGATAATAACAATTCTTACATTTAATCATATTATACAAGATGACCAATAAATGCTAACATTTAATTTGGAGTTTAAATAGTTATAAATAATCATAGTCATAATTAAACATAATGAAAACTTAAATCCTTTAAATTATTAATAGAAAACATGTCTCACATAGATGTTAGAATACTTCCCTTAATAACATATTAACAAGAAATCACATACATTGAACCTACTCTTTTCGTATTTATTTCAACATAAACTAAGTTGCAATATAAGCCAACATAACATATTTAGACTCCCCATAGATGTAATAGAGGATTATACAATGATAATGTCACATACCTATCCCCAACATGTAAGATAAGATAATTGTGTCATTCACACAAGGATAACAAGCATAAAATCAATACCTTAATTTTTTATATATGTTAGATTCTAAGGATAATAATAACATCAAGCATTATCTTTTACTATTAGTGAATAGTGATATAAAATTCCACTATCCCATTGTGATGTGGAAAAAGAGATCCTAGACCTAGTGAATAGATTAATAAGATCAATCTTTCTTCTCATCAACATTAAAAGCCAAGCCAAAAAAGTGATAAGATTGGTTAAAAACCTAATAGGAGAGCCAATATACCCTAGACTTGGTTCTTTTGTTGCTTTTAAAATTGATTGGATCTAATGTGAATTACTTGACCTATTTAACTATGTAGCCTAATTTTAAAATACTATTTTTCTGCATAAACAAAACTAAAAAGTCACCGACTGAAGATAAATATGATAAGAGTAGAGTTTTGTGTACTTTTTCTCCAAATTTAGAGCTGAATTAGGAGGGTCAAGGGCATTGACACCCTTGATTAAGAAGTGTAGATCCTAATCCGCAACTTCCTAGTTTGAAACCTACAAGTCTACACTATTTTCTTTCACTTTGCAAATTGTTGTCTCTAGACTTGAACCTACAAAATTGCAGCAAAGAGAGGGAAAGGGGTGGATATATAGGAGTTTGTCTTGGTCAAACCTCCATTTTGGTATTTCTACCTCCATGAATAGCTGATTGGTTGGCTGATAAAATGTGTGTGATACTAAACTTAAGTGTTTCTAAGACTATAATGAGCTAAAATGACAAAAATCCTACTCAAATATGTTAGAGAAAGATTCCTAAATGACATGAACAAGATCAACCCAAGAGAAAGTTAAATACCTTAGGGAAAATCCAAATGTATAAATACCTTGCTTAAGGTAGAAAATAGATCAAAGTCTGAAGATGAGAACACTCTAAAAATAAGTCATTAGGTGCTTGAAAGAATCCAAATCTATCTCCACAACCTAGATTCCATCATGTCAAGTTCCATTGGCATCAAACTCCAATCATTGTGCTAACTTGAATAATTTTGAAATTCTCTTTATAAATCCATAAAAATGGATGTATTTTGGTAGAGCCTAGCTATATTTATAATTTCTTCTTCTCTAATTTGAAATAATAATTCATGTTAATATAGTGGAACATAGGAATAAATTAAAGTGTAGGCTGACTCATTTAATTTTAATGTTTTAGATTAATTTATCGCCAAGTCTCAAGTTTGAACTTGTTGGGATAAGGCACACATTAACCATGTAATCCTATACCATTTGTATTTCTTCATGTTCCTTGGAATGTGTTCTAGGGGACATGAGAGAAAAATATTAAATTTTGACATATTGTAATAATATTTTTAAGAGGGGATTTAATTTTGGTGGAGGTTACACATCAAATACAAATAAGGAATCTATCTTAGGCATCCATATTGGAAGTTGGAAGGTCTTGGATGGGACACCCAAGATTGGAGATGAAAATATGTCCATTGGTGTTCCATCAGGGAGCAAAAAAGTCATTGAAGCATTCGAAAAGTCAAGAGTTGGATAGGTTGTGGGTTAGGCGCCCATGTGAGATTCTTATATTTCCAATTAATATCTTATTATGTATTTTTTGTCCAAGAAGAGGGGTGTGTGTTTTTTTAGGTGGTTTTGTACCTCTTTTTTTGGTTTACCATTCATGGTTTTACCTCTCACAATTTCTATAAATTAGAGCCATGGGATGATAGTTTCATATTGAGTTATTTGCAGGTGATAGGGTGTTGCCGAGTTGACCAGAGATTAGTAGTGAAGTGCATTATTGTGTAGTCTCATTCAAAGAATAATAATATAATTTTCCTATTTTATCATGTGGAGTTTTTTCCTGAAAGGGTTTCTCAATGTAAATTTGGTGTCACATTTTGTTTGTTATTTTTTATATTGTGATGTATGTTGTGATCACATGTTTGAATCTGATTTGGTAATATGATTTTCAAATTTGAATTCACTTGTATAAGTTCATATTGTAGATTCCCTTCACCTTGTTTTTAACATTTTGTATCAAAGCTAACGATTTCGTTGAGAATAAGACACCTTTCCCTTAAGTGTTGAAGGTTTTTGGCCTATAGTGGGATCTTTTGTTTTGTGGTATATTACATATTTGTGAAGAGAATTGTTTACCATGGATTCTACCTCCTGCCAAGATATTGAGAAATTCAATGGAATATTCCAGGACTCGTGAGGGATTCACTTTCAACATCCAAGTTGAATGATTCTAGAATGCATGTGACATTTGACAAGTCTAATTGTAGGTTGGTGAGAGGGAGTTTGGTAATAGCTAAAGGATCTTATATAGGGAATTTTTTTAGGCTAAATACCTCTACTTTATGTATCTCTTCCAATGCAACTAGCACCGAAAATGCATGTATGTTGTGGCACCATAGATTAGGTCACATTGGTAAAAAAGGTCTTAAGACCATTCTTAATAAAATGTCGGTTGACAGTACTTTTGATTATTCTGTTGGCAAAAATGATTTATGTGAGCATTGTGTGTTTGGCAAATAGAATAGATCTTCATTTCATAATGGAGCTAATAAGGTAAAGAGATTATTAGAGATCATTCATTCAAATTTATGTGGAATAGTGGATGTTGACTTTTTGGGTAAATCTTGGTATTTGTCTCTTTCATTGATGATTTCTCAAGATACACATGGATTTATTTTATGCATTCTAAATCTAAAGTTTTCACTAAGTTTAAGAAATTTAAGGCCTTAGTTGAGAAGAAATCAGATTATAAGATAGAAGTGTTGAGATTTGACAATGGGGGTGAATATTATTTCAGGGAATTTGATGAGCTTTGTAAGAATGTAGGTATTGTTCAGTAGAAGACTACTCCTTACACTCCCCAACAAAATGGGGTAGCAAAAAGAATGAACCAAACCTTGATGGAAAGAGCTAGGAGCATGTTGAGTGGTACTAAGCTTGATAAATGCTTTTGGGTAGAAGTGTTTGGTACTTCTTGTTATTTGATTAATAGATTTCCTTGTTCAACTCTTGTTAATAAAACTTCTTATGAAGTGTGCATAGGTAGAAATCCTCCCGTTTCACACTTAAGGGTCTTTGGTTGTGAGGATTTTATTCGTGTACCTCAAGAGAAGTTATCTAAATTGGATCCAAAAGATTAGAAATGCATCTTTGTTGGTTATGGTGAGAATGTAAAAGTTTATAAGCTTTAGAATCCTCTAACCCATAAAATAATCTTTTCTAGAGATGTGATTTTCGTGGAGTTTAGAGCTTACTCAGGAGAAGAATGAAAAAAGTATAAAGATAAGACAAAGCCAGTGCACTTTGAGACAAAGATTAAGATGCAAGAAGATTCACATGTGGAAGAACAATTAGATGGATCTAAGGATGGAGAAGAGGAAGAGAGTTCCGATAGTCTAGAGGATGTGCATGACGAGCACACATAAGAAGAACAACAAGTAGATCCCATTACTCCTACCTTGAGGAGGTCCACAAGAAAATGGAATCCAGTTGATAGGTATATCCCATCAAATTACCATTGTGTATTTTCTTTATTGAGTACTGAAGATGAACCTAGATCTTTCAGGGAGGCTCTCTCTTTGGAGGAAAGTGAGTCTTGGTTGCAGGCCATGTAGGAGGATATGATGGGTTTGGATAGTTGTGACACCTGGGTTCTTGTTAGTTTTCCCAAAGGAAAAAATCCCATTGAATGCAAGTGGGTATTTTAAAATAAATTTGGAGTAGATGGTTGGTTAGAGTGGTATAAGGCTAGATTAGTAGCTAAGGGCTACTCTCAGAGAGAGGGAGTTGATTTTGGTGAAATTTTCTCTCTTGATGCTAAATTGACTTCTATTAGATTCTTATAATCTATTATTATTTCTTGTGATTTTGATATAGAGAAAATAGATGTTAAAACTACTTTCTTGCATGGGGATCTTGAGGAGGAAATTTATATGCAACAACATGACGGTTTTGTTGTGAAAGGAAAAGAACAATTGGTTTGCAAGTTGAAGAGATCTTTGTATGGTTTAAAACAATCACCCAGGATATGGTACTAGAAGTTTGATGCTTTTGAATTGAAGTTGGGATTTCTTAGGAGTGAGGAGGATCATTGTGTGTATATTAAGGTTATTGATGATTAGATTCTAATTATTGTCTTGTATGTTGATGATATGTTGTTTATTGATAACAACAAGGTGATGATTAGTGAGCTCAAGGCACAACTTTATAGCACATTTGATATAAATGACTTGGGGGCTACAAAATATATTCTTGCGATGGAGATCAACAAAGATCGGGTTCACATAAATCTTTGGTTAAGTTGAGTAAGTATGTTGATACCGTTTTACAGAGGTTTAATATGCATGAATGTAAGCTAGTTAGTATCCAATTTCTAGTTGGTACTAATTTGAGTATGTGTCCTAATTCTAATGGTGATTTTGAGGATATTTCTATGGTTCCTTATGCTAGTTTTTTTGGTAGTTTGGTGTATGCAATGGTTTGCACTAGACCAAATATAGCCCAAACAATGGAATTTCTAAGCAGGTTTATGTCTAACCCTAGTAGAGAGCATTGGAATTTTGTAAAGAGGGTGTTTATATATATGTGAGGTAATTTTGATTACTATTTGGTTTGTCATGGTACTGATGATGTGGTCAAGTCATTGGATATATAAGGGTTTGTTGATGCAGATTGGGTAGGTGACTTGGATAGTCGAAGGTCCACTAGTGGCTATGTATTTATTTTGTTTGGAGGTGCAGTGAGTTGGATGAGTAAGAGGAAGCCTATAGTTACATCTCCCACCATTGAAGCAGAGTATGTGGCTACTACACATGCCTCTAAGGAGTCACTATGGTTATAGAGGCTTGGTAATGGCATTGGTTTTTATTACAAGATTGTGAGGATTGGATGTGACAGTCAGGATGTTATTTTTTTGACCAAGAATCTTATGTACCATGCTCATACTAAGCATGTTGATGTTCAATATCACTTTGTGTGAGAGATGGTTGATAATGGTAAGGTCTTGATAGAAAAGGTTGAAACTTTGGATAATGTTGCGGATTCTCTTACAAAGCCAATGACCGCGAATAAGCTCTCTTGGTTTAGGAAGGCCATGAGCCTTGATTGATGTACTTGATTTTATGTTTTGTATCTCTTGAATGTAATTACAATGTATAATTTCAAGTGGTAGAATGTTAGGATAAGGTGACATTAAACTTGTAATCCTATGTCATTTGTATGTCTCCACTTTCTTTGGAATGTGTTCTAGGGGACATGAGAGAAAACTATTAAAATTTGGCATTATTGTAATTATATTTTTAAGAGAGGATTTAATTTCAGTGGAGGTTACACATCAAATATGGATAAGGAATCTCTCTTAGGCATCCATATTGAAATTTGGAAGGTCTTGGATGGGGCACCCAAGATTAGAGATGAAAAGGCGTCCATTGGTGTTCCATCAAGGAGTAGAAAGATCATCAGAGCATCCATAAAGTTAGGAGTTTGATAGGTTATGGGTTAGGCACCCATGTGAGATTCTTGTATTTCCAATTAATATTTTGTTATGTCTTTTGGTTGTCCAAGAAGAGGGGTGTGGGTTTTTGTAGGTGGTTTTGTACCTCTTGTTTTGGGTTACCGTTCATGGTTTTACCTCCCACAATTTTTATAAATTGCATCCATGGGATGGTAGTTTCATATTGAGTTATTTGTAGGCACTAAGGTGTTGCTAGGTTATAGAA
Organism: Sequoiadendron giganteum; assembly: GCA_007115665.2. Taxonomy (NCBI): domain Eukaryota; kingdom Viridiplantae; phylum Streptophyta; class Pinopsida; order Cupressales; family Cupressaceae; genus Sequoiadendron; species Sequoiadendron giganteum. Next base: position 585,177,680 of record CM021101.1, read on the forward strand.
TTGTATATCATTGGATGGGTATTTTTCTCAAATAGATTCTCCCTCATGGCTTGTATCATCAACATTGAGATCTATAAATGAAGAAGCACCAATGTATTATCATTTCCATGTTACCTACTCTCATTGACATGTATATCTTATCACGAATATACATTATTGATATGGGTGTTATGGTAGAGAGACCATTCTTTGTCTAACTTGGACTGCGTATTTATTCACGATTCTTGGTTTTTCAAGTATTTTTCATCATGACTAACACACATATTTCACCCTCTCATTTTCTTTCATCTATCATAGGGTTTCCATACTATACTTCCCACTTGTTCTCATTTTACCATGATCTATTGGTTGTTGCTCCTGAGACCCTTAATAGGACTATATATTTAACAATTTATAGTATTTTTTAATAGTGATGATAACCTTTGCTCTCAATTCATTATTATACATTAGCACCCTGCCTTACCTTGTCTTGTAACAATAATTTGAAGCTTTTCTACCCCTATCAAGTTTGTAAATCTTGTGGTCTTGTAATAAGCACACCATATAATATTTGAGCAATATGGACCTCACTTGGTTGTGAGGAAGAACCATGAGTAGCATAAGGACTTCCATTGTTACTAATTTTCCATGAAGACTGCCATACCAATAGTCTAGGAGACTTCATGTATCCTACTTAACTTTCTATTCATATCAAAATTTTATAAATTCATCATGGATACTTACATAATGTTCAACATTCTCCATCGACTTGCACTTTCATCAAGCATTTGACATAATTAACCCTTAACACATATGTCATACATAGGTCTTAGGACCTCACATACATTTTCCAATGATTTAAGGGAAATTTAAACTTCTCCTTCTTTGTAGCAAAAGAAACTTCATAGGTCTACCCCTTTTTGACTTCCCTTTGTAGCTACTCATATACAGTTCCTTGGGACTTGACACAAATCTCATCTCTTGCTCTATCCTCTCATTAAAAACACATACTTTATTCTATCTAGAGACCAATATGAAGATCATTCTTGTGTCATGAAGACAAACTCACCCTTATCATGCATGCTTCTCTTTGAAACTGTCATCACAATAATACTTATAACATGGAACTTCAATTTTTCTTCCTTGTCTTGAAAATATGACTTCTCTCCTACAAGAAAATCTTCAGAATGGATCTTAGAACTATCCACTGTGCTATTTGTGCATTGTGTTTTGACTTGTTGGTCCTATAAGCAAGCTTTTCCTCTTCTATCAACCCTTTGTTCACCATGCACATAATCCATGATATTTTGGAATTCTCATGTTTATAGGACTGTGCATTGGTTCATAGAAATTGTGACTGTTAGGTTTTGGCGTTCACAAACCTCATCAAAATCTTATGTTCTTCTTTCAAAATTTTGGTGGCATTTACTTCAAGAATCACCATAAAACCTTACGTTAGTGGTTTGCTACCTATGTAGCATTGGCTAGGTCTATAGAATTCCTAATATACTTCTCATGATTTCCATTTATATCCTAAGATGGCAATTAGAAATTCTCTAAGCTGACTATGCATTGTTGCTTCTCTTAATGTAAGGTTTGTCACCTTCCTCCCTTATGATTTTTCATGGCTATGGGCGTAGAATCCTTACTATCACACTTGTCTCTATCCATAATCATTATGCAAACTTCCCTTCCACCACCATATGGTCTTACAGTCATAATCCTTTTCATTATGCATTTTTCATGGCTATCTATCATTGTCTTCTCTCCTCTAGACATCCTTGTTATAAATAAGCTTCCCACTACTGCTAGTAAACTGCCCCTTACAACTTTGTCAATAGACTTCTTTTATCTATATGATGTCTTTTAAAGGGTTATAAATCTTGTTTAATAGATTTTCCTTTGTTCCTTAGTCATCCTTTATTACTCATGCTTGATAGTCATCTATATCTTCATTCGAGCCTTATATTACACTCACCTTTGTAAAGGGAAACATTATAGTGATAGCTTCATCATGACCATCACACACATCCCACTATCCTTCTAATCATTTCACTATCATAAGGATTTTTCATCATATTTCATGGCCTTTGAATGGATTTACCATTATTATTTAGGTATGGACTCTACACCATTATCTATAATGTCCACTTCTTCATAAATTGACTACCATCCATATTTCAAAATGATACCTATCTCCTTTAAGATCCAATCCATTGTAACAAATCATGTACTAGTTAAAATCCTCTTGATTGATTGTATTTTATAAGTTGTCTCTAAACATGTCCACTGTTTATCTTTTACACCATTATCCATAAGGCATGTCCATGGCAACCCGGGGTTGTCTTATTGTTTCAAACCATCCTATCATCAAACCCCATTGTCTCTTTCCATTTCATCCATTACATGACTGCCCTTTTTCTCCTAAGTTAGCCTCTTGAGCTTGGTGATTGTCACATATGGACTACTACCCATATAATGATTTTTCTCACATTGATACTTTCTACACATTTTTCTATCTTCATAACATGCTTGTCCACTACTTACCCAAGATTTCCTAGCTAGGGTTTTGATAGTTTGTAGAAAGTGTTTAAAACAACCTATTCTTGGGCAAGAAATGAGAGTTTTAATGATTATAAGGGTTTTAATAATCTTTTTTGAAAAAACCAAAAACACAACCATTAACATATCAAAATTCTAGGATGATATGTCACTGAATCATAATGAACATGTGCCTTAAAAATGCAAGTTCACCATGTTAAGCATAACATAAGGTTTCTCATTGTCATTTCATTAAAGGTTCTCAGGGCTTTGAGTCTCTTATAAATATTGTCAATAAAGGCTTTTGGCATTACATATACTTATATTAGGATAGTGATCTTAAGTTAAAATCATTTCATCACGTTGCCATTGTAGGGGCCATTCTTGGTGCCATGGTACTTTCATAACATAGGAAAATAATATGACATCAATATTGAAAGAAAAATAGGATCTATATCATTACAGCGAAACAACAAACAATGATTGATTCAAGGAGTCATATAAACCCTATCTTTGTTGCTTCTACTAAATAAAGGTTAAAAATAAAATCATCTCTACGAAGGGTTACTTGGTTCTAAAATATGACCTATTAATTGTTGGATTTCTCCAAGATCTAAGAAGACAAGAAACAATATTTCAAATACTCAGCTTATTAGATTGATTGAATGAGCAACCTTAAATAAGAAAGTACAAGGAAATCAATATCCACAAAATGTGGATAGGAGTGGAGTGGTGGTGAGTTAGTTTCCACTAAACTTGCAAGAAATGACAAGTTCACTAATGAGAACTAGCATGCAGCTCCATGCAAGATTGCACAACTAAGCAATCAATATCCTAACAACTAGCAAACTTATAAGGAATATTCTGCAAAATATTCTACACTAACACCCCCCCTTAAGTGTACCTAGGTGAAAAGAGATATGGGTTTCGTCAACAAAGCCTAATCAGGTACCCAATTACAAAGAGGAAAGAAGGAAATCTAAATGAGAAAAACTTCTAGCCATTTATACAAACTAAAGAAGAAAGATACAACTGTCGAAGAACTGCAAAGATGCCCTCTGTTAGGGATGATGCCATTGTTTATCCAATGCTGAATATTGCCCTGCTAGAAAGAAACTCTAGAAGCACACGATGATGTGACTCTAGAAGCTCATGTAGTCAGGAACCCTACTAGAAAGAAACTCTAGAAGTACATGAGGATGCGACTTTGGAATCTCATGTAGTCAAGAACCCTGCTAGAAAGAAACTCTGGAAGCACCTGAGGATGCGACTCTAAAATCTCATGTAGACAGAAATTTAGAACAAAAGAACACTTTTGGCTGTCGATTGGAGAAACAATGCGGAGCTTGGCAATTAATTAGCATCTTTTAATATTCTAAGTTCGTTTATTCAGAAGCAAACTGAAAGAAACTTATACTGGATGCTTAAAGCAAAACCCCCATGTGGATTTTTACAAAACCCCAAATGTTCCCAGATCTTTATCATGTGGTGATTGCAAAGCATGTACAATAAAAAAGAATCAATTCTAGGAAGAAAGCAAGGAGCATGCAAAAATAAATTAGGAGACATGCATGCATCTACAGATTTACATCTACCTCCATTTTGGTAAAAATCTTCACAGAAATCTGCCTACAGAATGAAGAGAAGAACTCACTTGCAAAAGACAGATCGATCATGTCATTAGCAGATCACTCCTAAAAATGCAATAAATTTGCACAATATACAAACAAATTTGCACTCATACCAAACTCAGCTCTGAGTTAGTTCTCAGAAAATCGCAGCCTACTCCAACAAAGTGAATCGGCCTCTGCAAGTCGAGGCTTCCAACGTCCGCTTCAACCTTAGCCAAATCGATGGATGCAGGGCTGATTGGGGTGGAAAGAGAATCTTGACCAAGTCATGTTGATGATAGAGGTTGCCAAAATTGCATTACTGATGGCGTACTGATTTGGAGAGTTTGTTGAAGGTTGTCACCAATGTGCAGCAATATTCCACCAAACTTTCCCTCCCCCAATTCGTAGATCACTAGCCGTCGATGAAGGAGAGCCGGATTTTGTATCCGTTGGTCTGATAGAAGCGGCTAGAAATAGCCGGGAGTCAGGCAGAGTGCAATGGTCGCCTTCAGGTATGAGGCGCGGCTTGCCAACAATCAACAATTTTCTTATGGCTTGTTAGTATCTCCTTCAAAATGTAGGATGCAACCTATCAAAATGCCCGTGAGTCTAAGTCCAGCACGAGGGTGAGTGTGGAGGTGTCATCACTGGTGGGCGCACGGGATGGAGGGTGCAAGGGCACCGCGAGGTGTGAGGGGGCTGCCTTCCCAACGCCAATCTGAGTCGAGGCGTGCTATGCAGACGGGGGTCGGCCTGCCAAGTTGGGTCGAGCAGACTAGGGGGTGTCGACGTCGCCTCCTCCTCACCACAGCAAAACCTCCATTCGTCCCTTTCTGCCTGTGCATGATGTTCACAAATTGAGATTGTTTTCCATCCGCTCTCATACCATGTTGGATTTCTCAAAGATCTAAGAAGACAAGAAACAATATTGCAAATACTCAGCCTATTAGATTGATTGAATGAGCAACCTTAAATAAGAAAGTAGAAGGAAATCAAGATCCACAAAATGTGGATTGGAGTGGAGTGGTGGTGAGTTAGTTTCCACTAAACTTGCATGAAATGACAAGTTCACTAATGAGAACTAGCATGCAGCTCCATGCAAGATTGCACAACTAAGCAATCAATATCCTAACAACTAGAAAACTTATGAGGAATATTCTATGCAGAATATTCTACACTAACATTAATGTCATGGGTATTGCTCATCCATTCTTGAAGACTTCAAACACATTAAATGATATATGTTGCTCTTTATGTTTTACTATTTTTTCGTCCCTTATGTGATAACTTCTCACTGTCCCTTTATGATTACTTATCTAAGGGACAATCATGATAGTCTTATAATCTATCATCTACATATGTTATGCTTACTCTTAGTGAGTTATGATTGATTTTATGATTTTCAAAGTATACACCATTCTCATGAGATAAGCCTTCTAGTTATGTTCATTAACTTGTCCAATGGTAGTCACCTTTTCAGACTTACAATACAACATTGAATCTTTTGATAGCTTCTCATTTCAAGAAAACACCCTTGTGATTCTCATGATATGTAGGCTTTCTCTCTTCAAAGAAAAATGCTAAATATACATCTGCAAGTAACTCAATGTGCACTTGACTTTAATGAAGTTATGAAAGATTAATAAGTAGGAATTGAGATTTATTTGATGCACCTATCAAGATGAGACAACATGCAAGGTCTGTAACTTGGAAGCATGTGGGAAAACTCTTTCAAACTCTCCAGATCTAGCAACGTGGGTGACTTTTGCTTCCATTTTCTGCAGCATGCCTCTACATCTATCTAATATATTCTTGCTTGGATGGACTCCTTGAATGCCACCATTTCAGATCCTTCAATGTTAAATGCAAGCAAAGATGAAACCCTAAAACCTCTCCTTGCTACATGGGTTGACAAACCGAAACCCATCCTCTACTTGGTGCCCAAATGACTTAGTCAAGAAAATCATTTTCTACTTTGCTTAAAATTTTCTGTTACAAGCTTTCAAATTGTCCTTCGCTCATTTTTCTTTTAAAACCCTATGATATTTTAACATGGCTTTAGTAAATGACATCTTTTAAACAAAAAATTATCAACACCTTTGGAGAAATTTGATTTTTTTCTTGCTAAAACTCATAGAACTAGTTTCCTTAGACCATCCATTGGGCACAAGAGTCAAAGAGACCTACATCTAACTCAAAACCAAACTTGGCTACTAGCTGATAAGACCTTGAAAATGCCAACTAAAACCTAAACACAACCAAAACTTTTTATCCCCTAATTGAAAAGCAAACTGTGCATCATGCACTTAGAGGAAAAACACCTAAAACCTTGTGCAACAACACTTATTAGCAAGAAAAAAACTTACTATGTATGAAGGATTGATCATTCCTAAAAAAGAAGTTCGAGGTGAATCCCATTGATTGGGACTGGTATTTCCTCTCCATCCAACTTAGACAGCTGGAAAGCATTGTAGTGTTTGCACTCATAAATTACATAAGGCCCACTCCACATTGCATTAAAATTTGTGTGTTTTACAGGTTCGCTTTTGAGCTCATCCTATTTGAGGACTACATCCCCTTGAACATTCTAGGTGTTGATTTCTTGTCAAATGACCTCTTTACCTGATTTTGATGTAGTTTTATTATCTTCATTTCTTTATCTTTGGTTTCTTCCAACTCTATCAATTGTGTATACCTTATTATCATTGGGTCTTCTTCTTCTAACATTTCTAGCTAATTTACCAACTTCAGAGCTAGAAGCTCAATTGACAAGGGTGGCCTTGCTTCTTTTTCATACACCAACATATAAGGAGAGTTGTCAATGGATCTTTTGGGAGTGATTCTATCCACCCCTAGGGTAGATTTTAACTTGGTATGCTAAGTCCTTTGTTTGTATTTGATGGTCATTTTGAGGATCTTTATTAAGTTCTTGTTTGTTGAATCAGCCAAGTCATTACCTTGAGGGTAATATTTTGATGAAGTATTCAAGTATATACCATTATTGAATACCCACTCACTTATTTTTATTCCTATAAAAGCTATAGCATTATCAGATATAATGGAGCTTGGAACACCAAATTTTCTTATCAAGTCTTCATAGAAGTTAAGAGCAACACTTTCATTAGCTTCCTTTAGAGCTGTACCTTCAACCCATCTAGTGAAATAGACAGTACTTGTTAGTATCCGCTTGTAACCAACACTAGAAGGAAGATTTATTGCTCCTATCAAATCAATTCCCTACCTCATAAGAGGCTTCTCAACTTGAATAGGTTGTAGGAAGAGCTGCTAAATTTTCCTTAACTAAAAGTAATACACAATTCTTACACTTCCTTACCCATGAATGGACATCTTTGAAACAACTACACCAATAATAGCATGCCCTCATTATTTTCCATGTTGTAGTTCTTGGTGCAAAGTGACCACCATTTGTCCCACCTTGCAACCTAAAGTACCTTCTCTTAGCTCTATCCATGTTAAGAGGACATTCATCTATTTTCAAAAAATGGACCATGTCATGCACCCAACCTGAATGTGCATCATTGCAGTTGTTTGTGAGTCATATTGGTGAACCAAAACAACTCCCTCATTCTCATTCTTGACAATTTTCATTTCTTTGGCTAGTGTTTCACATAGACCTTTACCTCTTACTAGCTTAGTAACCTTGATTTTTGCATCATATTCTATGACCTTGGTGATCCAACCAACTCTCTTTTCACTCAAATTCTTAGACAACAAGAACTCTTTCATACTTGGGTGAGCAACCATCAGATACACTTTGTTGTTTGAAATCAAATGTCTAAAAACAAATAGACTTCTAATAATAGCTAACACATGTTTTCCAACAAAACTATACATTTTCTCATACCCTTCAAAGCCTTGATTGAAAAAGGAATTTGGCTACTCCAAATCTTCTTCATTTCTCTACACTAGCATAGCTGAAATGGTATCAATGTTTTCATAAGTATACAATATGAAATCTTTGGAAAAATCAGGATTTACAACTGTTGGTGCTTCCGCTAAAGCCTCTTTGATGCTTTTAAAACTAGCCTTCCCCTCTCTTAGCTAGCTGAAAGGTATAATTTTCTTCAACATGGATGTTAGGGGATTTAAAAGATTAGCAATATTAGGTATGAACCTCCTAAAAAAAATGATTCTTCCAAGGAAACTTAGCAAACTTTTTTTATGGTTGGGTAGAGGCAAGGCCAAAATGGCACTCACCCTTTCAAGATCAATGGTCACACCATGTTTTCACAAAACATGGCCAAGTAACTTACCCTCATGAATAGAAAAATGCAATTTTTTGCATTGAGTGATATGCCAAACTCTCTACACCTATCAAAACTCTGCCTTAAGTGAGTGAAATGTTCCTTTGCATCCTTTGAGAAAATAGTAATATCATCCAAGTATACAAGGATAATCATGTTCATGAGGCCTTGAAAATACATATCCATGGCCCTTTGAAAGGTTTCCCCAACATTGGGCATTCCAAAAGACATCTTCTGTTATGTTGCCAAAAAGTGTAGCCTTGACACTTTTTCACTCATTTGGGGCTTTTCCCTTGGATTTTGGCCTGATTTTGCTTTGATATGATGCTATAATGTGGCATTAGACCTTGAACGCTTGCAAATCAACAATAACCTAACAGTGTTTTACAAAGGCGTTGTGAAGTGTTGTAACACATCTTCCCACTTTTCTAAGACCCTTTCAACACAATTCACCTAAACAACCCCTTTTTACCCCTTTTCAAGCCTTGTGTCAAAGTGTTGTAAAGTGTTGTAATGCATTTTCACACTTTCTTAGGCTTATCATCAACAAATTAACCCTTCCTTATGATAAATTGGTCCCTTAATTTACTTTTAGGCTCGACTTAAGTGTGTTTCGAGAGGCAAGCCCGATAATCATCATTAAACATCACTTAATTCCCAACCACCACTTGAATTTGACCAAGTGGACTAGGTCGCCACATTGGGTGACCTACTCCCTTTAGGCATAAAATTCAAAATTAAAACAAAAGTCTAACGGGAATTTTCCTCCAAAACCCTAAGGTCGGCCTATCATGGGTCATTTTCGGGAAATTAGGGCATAACATGTATAAATAAGGGTTTTCACCTTCATTTCCCCCCTAGATAATTTTCATCTTCACAAGCACTCTTGCACTCAATCTTCTCAAGCAAGCATTCAAGCATAAGGCACTTCAAGCAACCTCCATTAGAGCTAGTTCTTGCATGTTGCAAACATCTTCAACTAAAGGTTTGGTGAGTGTTTACATTTGTTTGTCATTCAATCATCTTTCCTTTCATTTCTATTTCATTTGGGTTTGATTACCATCATGGGGTTTGACTAAGACAAACCCCTATTCTCTAACCCTAAACTTTTCCTTCTCTTTGAATGTGTTCTTTATAGGTGTTATGTAGATTTGACAAGGATTAAAGAGTTGAAAAGGGTACCATCATTCCGTCTAAGTCAACTCAAGTCATCAAACCCTAGGAGGAGCTAAAGGATGGCTTGCAGGTCATTTTCTAAAGATTTGGACACGAGTCTCTGTTAGAAAGAGAAGTGCAATTGGGGACCTACAGATTCAGACCTTGAAACTACCGAAAGTACTAGGAGGACTAGGTCACCATCATTGGTGACCTTGTCCCTATACCAAGCTTGAAAAAGTGTTTTTACATTTTGGGATACCCTTTTATCAGAAACCCATTGTGGAAAAGTTTTTTGGGAAGAGGACTAGGTCACCCATTCTAGTGTAAGTGTCCCTATGCATATTTCCAGTAGATTCCAGAACACTCCAAAGCTCCTCTTCTACAACTTTCAATTCCCAGGTGCACCATCTCTATATTTTCCATCTTCTTTCCAATTTGCATACATTTAGGTCATTTAGCTTACTTTGCATATAGTTTACATTTTCTTTTGTTTACATTTCATAGTTAGCTTAGTTTCATTACATTTCAGCGTTTAGACACACACCACAACCCTATTCAGCCCATACCCCTTTGAATGAAATCACCAAAAAGCATATCATTAGGTGAAAGAGTGTCATTCCTTCTAAACCAAGCTCCTAGGTGAAAAATCCTAGGGGTATAATTGAGGAATCCTCTTTCCCTTTTAGCCATATCATCTTTTTGGTAGTTCACTTGTAAGATATGGTTTCCCATTTTGTTGTGAAGTGTTTTTTGAACCGGTCTTCTTATTCACTAAGACTTTCTTCCCCATTCTAACCCATGAATCAGTGCTTCATACTCAGTTGTATTATTGGTATAGTTGAAGAAAAATTTAAATGCAAAAAATTACTTCTCACCTTGAGGAGATGTAAGTATTGCACCACCTCCAACACCATTTTTCTTCTTGACCCGTCAAAGTATACCTTCCATACTTCATTAGACTTTTGGTTTCATTATTGCCCCTCATTTTTAACCATGTTATGGATCATATACACCCCCAATCATGCCTCTTCTAGTTTTTTATTATTTAAATTATCCTCATTGTCTTCAGCTTCCCACTAATCCAATAAGATATCAGGTATTTCATCCACTTGAGTGTTTTTTTCTTGGACAACAAGTTTCTCATCATGGTCCAAAATAGTGTAATTAGCATCAACAACACTTGGAATATATGGTCCAATGTGTTATTTAGATATAGATTCTAATTTTATGGTTACTTTGGTGTCATATCTTGTTTTAAAGATCATGTGAGACCAATCCATGGATAGATAACCACCTATTTTTGCAGTGAAGTCCCTAGATAGGCATAAGGTGAAGTATAACGAAAGCTCTATGCCATAAATGTCTTGTGGTATGGATAATTTTGAGCATGCATTCAAGGTAAGACTCAAGTCTTTGATGATTCTAATTGTGTTCACCCCTATGCCATCCAGTTGTACTACTCCTTTTGCTAGTGGCTAGTATTTTATGCCTAATTTATCAACAATTTGCTTAGGCATCACAAAACTACTAACACATGAATCTATCATGCAATTATAGACCAAGTGATCACCAATTATCAATGATTTACATAAAAAGGGGGTGGTTTGACCTTTTTGTTTTTCTACCCAGTGTTTATTTTAGGTGCATTTGTGAATACTACTTTGGATTTGTCTTTGGATGACTCATTTGACACAATTAAATTAGATAAAGTAGATTGGAGGGGGTCTTTTTTTCCTGGGATAGTTAGTGAATCCCACATAGACATAGAAACACTAGATTTTTTCATGTGCTCAAGAATATTAAATGGGACAACACTAATCTTTGGTTGAATCTTTGGGGCAACAACTTCACTTTGAACAAGTGTTGGTTGGGCTTGATTTCTAGGTTGCTCCTTGTTTTTGAAAGGTTGATTCCTTTGAAATACTTGCATAATTGATGATGTTGATGGACCAATAGAACCTTGAACGACTTGGGAAGCTTGAAAAGGTACCTTATTAGTCGGCTATCACAACTCTACAACTCTTTTCTTGCTTCTAGTATTGGCTACAATTGAAGGATAGGTTTGATTTAACCCACAAAAATCCTCACCCTGCCAATTCAAAAGTTTTGTTTCATCTTGATGATCTCCTTGTTGTTGCTTAGAATTTTCATGAGACATATTTGGCTACAAACTTGGGTTATTTTGGACCATTAGAGCTTGGTTGATTACCCCATTTGAAAATTTAGTCTAGTTATGTGGTTGATTGCATGGGAAGCACCATTCCAATTTCTATGCCAAGTTGTTTTGAACTGGTACCAAATTATTTGAAGTACTTATAGTGTTAGGATTATAAGCATGGAATGGTATAGAATTGATGGATTTCCTTTGTCCTTGATTGTTTGCATGATATGGCAACTTATTAGGTTGATTGTTTGGTATGAGGGTTGAAAAGAAGCCTGATATGGTCTACAATTTTGACTTTGTTGCTTCTTTAGGTTAACTAGTTTTCTGTCAAAGGTTTACAAAATGCCTTTTATCTCTCATAGCTCAAGAGATTATGTTGGGATATTAGTACAAGGTATATGTATTTTTCTATTTGCAATTGGGATAGCAAGAATGGGAGGCACTTGCAAAGGAATAGGTGGCTGCACTTCAGGGAAGAAAGGCATAGGAGGTCTTGGGGAAATTGTACCAGCTTGAATAAGGTTGTTTTTTGCCCTTATATCTATGTCAAAAGCACCTAGAAGTGTCCCTCCACCCATAGATTGTATAATGACTAAAATATCACTATTTAGAGCTCTCAAATAATATAATAAAATCATGTTAAGGAGATGGTCTTACTGTTTGTGGGATTCTATACCAAGTCTTTTGGAAACAGTTGTTGAAATCAATCATGAACTCATGTGGATCCCTCTTGAGTGTAGTTAACTGATCAACTAATGACAAATGATAGATTTATCTTCAAAAAAATTGCATAATAATTCACCCAATTGGTCCCAAGTGTTGATTGAATTAACTCCTAACCCTCTGAACCATTGTAAAGCTTTTCTTTTTAAATATTTTTCTAGCAATCTAATTACAACATTCTCTTCAGTGATATGATAGACTGCGCAATGTGTACCACATCTTTTATGTGCTCATTGGGTGTAGTATGATCTTCACTAGTGTAAAATATGACACTTTTCAAGGCTACCACAGGAATTTATCATGTTGCTGCAAGTTGAGTGGGTTTCCTTGATTTAAAGGAACAAAACCATGATTCCTAGATGCATCCATAGGAACCAAAGGTGATTGATTTATAAATAACATGTGAAAAAGGCCTACCAAGAGGGGGTGTAGAAAGTTTTATCATTGTTGGTATTGCACTCTTTTTGACTATTCTACCTCTTCTTCTGGGTGGAGAGAGATGAAAGTAAGATAATGGTTTTGAACTCCCTCTATTTTTTATCCTTCTCCTTCACTTTTGCATTTATTCTTTCAAACCCAGAGATCTAAAGTCACCAATTATGTATGTGTGTCACCAAAAAGTGTAGCCTTGACACTTTTTCACTAAGTTGGACCCTTGCCTATGGATTTTGGACCTTTTAAAACCTCTTTTTACCCCTTTTCCAAGTCTTGTGCCAAAGTGTTGTAAGGTGTTGTAAAACATTTTCACACTTTCGTAGACTTGTCATCACTTAATCAACCCTTTCTTATGCTATAATGACCCCTCAATGCACATACATGCCTTACTTTAGTATGTTTTAGAAGACAATCCTGAAAAACAACATTAATCACATTTGAATCCCTAACATTCAATCAAAAATTCCTAGGTGGACTAGGTCGCCACCTTGGGCGACCTAGTCCCATCTAGCTTAAAATTCAAATTTAACTTAAAATTCTTTCAAGATTTTGTCTCCTATACCCTAAGGTCAGCCCGTGTTGTGTTATTTTCGGGAAATTAGGGTATAAAATGTATAAATAAGGGTTTTTCCCCTCATTTTGCACCTTCTAAGTCTTATTTTTTCTACTCACTCAATCTTCTCAATCACTCATCCACTCCTTCTCAAGCAAGCTAGGGTTTTGGCATTCTAAGTCATCAAGACATCTTTTCTAAGACACTCAAGGGCTGATTGCTGCAACAACACAAGATAATTCATCATGGAAAGCTATTGAATCCATCATTTCATATTTCATGCTCTATTATCTTGTCTCTTCATTTGATTTAACTATCTAAAATGGGTTTGACCAAGGCAAACCCCCATGCCTTAACAATCAATATTTATTTCTCTTTGTGTATGTTTGTATATTTAGGTATCTTGGAAGCTTGGAAATCATTGAAGGATGGATTGAAATATTTTTGAAGATACCTCCTTGTTGGCTAGGGAAAAATATCCATTAAAAGTCTCTTACAAGTCGAGAATCAAAGTTTCAGATCTGGGTACTTCGAGAAGCAAAAAGTGCAGATCAAGAGCCCCAGATTCCACTTTCAGAATTCTCAAAAATCTGAAAGGGACTAGGTCACCTGGTGACTTAGTCCCACTATATATGCATTTCTAGGTTTTTTGTAGATCTGAGTACCCTTTTAGCAGAAACGAGTTTCGACATATTTTCACAGAAAAAAGGACTAGGTCACCCAGAATGGCGTAAGTGTCTTAGCAGGCCTAAATTCCAAGTTCAACAACATTTCCAACCTCTACAAGTTTCCAGGTGCAAACTTTTAATTTCATAAGTTTTTTTTATAGTTTGCTTACATTTCTTAGTTCATTTGCATATCACAATGTTTATTCAAACATAGTTGTATATTCTAGGTTTCACATTATTAGTTAGTTTCTATTTTTATTTTATTGCACTTAAAAATCATAGTTAAACACATTAAAACCCCTATTCTACCCCCAATCCTTTGAATGAACTCACCAAGAATACCTTAGTGCAAAAGAGAGGCATTGTACCAACCAGCTTCTAGGAGAAAAACCCTAGGAGCCTATTGGGGAATCCTCTTTCCCTATTCAATTTTTGGTGAACCCGACTTTCCTACACCCCTCTTCTCTGATTTGGAGCTCTTTCCCATCTTAGGTTTGCATTTTGCATTATTTAAATTGCATTCTAGGGTTTCAAATTTTGCATTAGTGATTGTGCATATAGGTTGCATTTTTGCATCTTCAGACAATAAACATTTCTAAAAAATTGCATTTTTATCTTAGATTTGCATTATACAACACATAAACCACCTACACCCATCAAAATCTTCTGCAAAAACTAAAAAAATCACCAACAAGACTAGGTCCCCACCCTGGGCGACCTAGTCCCTTTAGGCCCCTGAAATTGACTTTTACAGAGCTGAAACCCCTATTTTTAAGCTTTTGTTTTGTGCTAGTATCTATCTGTATCAATTGGTTGTGTTTTTGTTACATGCATTTCATTAAATCTAGCATAAATCAGCTCATTTCATGCATTGCTTAGTTTCAATTTTGCATATAGTACATTTCTTTTTCAAATTGTTGCATAGTGTAATTAGAAAATTACCTTGTTTCTGATCTAAAAAATTGCATTTCAATATTTCACTTTAAATTATTGCATTGCACTTTCTTCCTTTCTCTTCATACCATGTTTTCTTTTAAAATATGTGGCTTTGATTTGGTTTCTAATGGATTGCATAAATACAACATTCCTTCTTATGAGTTCAATGTAGATTACAATAATGAATTAATTAAAGAACATGTTAATAACCAAACCATTGACACAATTCTTAACATTGCATTACCCCTTGATGAGGATATTTGTGTTGACAATCATAACAATCATACTTGTGCTTCTCCCTATACCTCTCCTATTAGTGATGAGGGTATTTTGGTGATAGAAGATTAAAGCATTTAGGGTCTTGATTGTCCCTCTCCTCATCCCCCTTTTCCAAACATTAAACAACAAAAATTTCTTGACATCACCTTACCTAGTGTCCCTAACCATAACCATCAAAATTGTCCTTCTTCTAATGTCCCTCCTCGATGCAAAGAGGATAGGTTGATGTTAGAAGATACACCTATAACAAATCATGAGACTCTTGACCCTCCCTTCCCTAATGCTCCTACCCTTTGGGACAATCTATTTGACAATTATAGTGGTCCCTCTCTTGATGACTCCCCTATTCGTGATGAAGCATGTAGTGAACATCTTCCAAGCTCTCCTACTAGGGTGGATCATGTGGAACAAGATAATGTGACCTTTTCCAATCAAATAGAACCCTCTCCCCCTCATCCCACCATTGTTAATCCCATCCTTGATCATTCCCCTAATTGTGACGAAGTTATTTTAGAAGAACCAAACCTCGAATGTCAAGAACATGTGGCTTGTAGTTCTCCTATAATCTCTCCTCCTCGGGAGGATATCATGATGCAAGACATTGACAATAATAATATTATGCCCTTGCAAGAGGATGCAAAGCCTATGTTAGGCTCTCCTTCCCTAAGGGATGCTAATATTATTGAACCTCAGCTCATCCTGTATCCCCCTTCAAACCAACCTCCAACTCCCACCAAACCCGAATTCACCCTGTACCCACCTACTCATAATGTGTCGCAACAACCGAGTCATAATATTGTTGCTCATATACATTACACTCGAAATAATCTGCGATCACAACACTCCACCTCTACATCCTCACCTTCATCCCATCCCTTATTACCTGTTGCCCCTCGCTTGAATTCACTCATTAGGGAGTATGACCTTGTTGACCAACTAAGGAATACTCCTGCTAAGATATCTTTATGGGATCTTATTCAAGCCTCCCCTCACTATCACAACATGATGCAAAACACCTTACAAAAAATTCTTGTCTCTTCCAATGCACAAAAAAATGACATATCAGTTATGATTCAAGGCTTGAATGTTGATATTTTTTTCCACCAAAGTGAGCTCCCTCCTTTGGATGTGCAAAAAATAGATGAAGCTTTCATGATCATATCTCAATACAAACACATAGGGATCAAGTGAATCCTTGTTTACAATGGCTCTGATGTTAATGTGCGTAGTGTAAATCTCTTGGATAGGCTCCATATTGATAAATCAAATATTCAACCTACCTCTTTATCTATCAGTGGATTTGACAGTGTAGGACAAAAGCCACTTGGTGTGATCACTTTTCCCCTTATAGTTGGAGTGGCCACATTCGATACACTAATCCATGTTATGCCTCATGATGTTTCATATAACCTAATTTTGGGAGGGCCATGGATTCATGCAATGAATGGGGTGCCTTCCAATCTTCATTGTAAGATGAAGTACATCTACAACAACAAAGTGTACACGCTTGATGTTGATCCTGAACCTTACAATATCTTACAACTTGAGAAAAACCACTTCAAACCCTTCACTACTTAGACACCTACCAAACGAATCAAACTCGTACAACCAACACCCTTAGACAATGATTAGGGTTCCTTAGACTTCACACCTCTTTTACTAGGAGAATCCAAGATCACAAACAATGACTCTAAAAAGGGAAACACAGTCTTGTCCCTGCAAGACTCGACCGATCCTTCAAAAGCATCCACCTCAACTACTTTAGACAAAGAAGCCAACAACGAATCCTCAACCAATCCAAAATTGTTGAAAAATCTCTATGGAAAAGGTTATGAGCTCATGAAACAACTTGGCTATAGTGGAAAAGAATGTGGTGCTAACGGACAAGGTATCTACAACCCTATCGAGCCTCCCACACAGACAACTAA
Organism: Sequoiadendron giganteum; assembly: GCA_007115665.2. Lineage (NCBI taxonomy): Eukaryota > Viridiplantae > Streptophyta > Pinopsida > Cupressales > Cupressaceae > Sequoiadendron > Sequoiadendron giganteum. The sequence goes on from CM021101.1 coordinate 585,194,922, forward strand.
TCATGGTCTTGGATTTTGTCATTTCATTGAAATCATCAAACCTTCCTCCAACATCAACACTATCCAAAATCACCCTTCTACACCAACCTTAAAAAGTGATCCTTTGCACACAACACAACAAGAAAATAACTCTTCACTTAATGCCATTTTCATCTCGCAAACCACTACTAATTCAGATTTTACACACTCCTCCAAAGGAGTATACCAAATCTCACAATCTATAGCACCTTGCGTAAGTATGACATCCTCTACTAAGCAAGACCCTTCTTTATTCCAAACCAAAGGAACACCTTCTACCCTTGATCAAGAGGGTATCTTGTTGAGACTCCTCCAAGATCACTTGATCTCCCTTCCTCCCAGAACTCGAAAAAAATGTTCTCACAAAAAATCCTTTTGTGCCTACCACCGAGTTCATGGTCATTCTACTAATGAGTGTAAGACATTGAGTAGAAAAATTCAACATCTTAAGGAGCTTGGTTCTCTCCCTTATGTGGGGGCACCTCATTCCTCTAATTGATACCAATTTTCAATCTCCCTTGCATTTCACCACTCCTTTCGGCTCACTCTTGTCCTGCACTAAGTGGGGGCAAGGGGTTCGTTAGCCTTTTTCCCTCATATGTCACTTGTCATTGTCTCTTTTGGCTAGTTTTTAACCTTTCATGAACATATAAGAGCAAGCTTGGGATGTAGAGGACATGTCTTAAGATCGACTTGCCTGTGACATACACTCTTTTTCATGACGCAACTTATCAGAAACATATGACTTGGCATAGGTTTTTCCAAACAATCTCTCATGTCTCCTTCTACTTTAAAGCAATTTCTCATAGTACAGTGTTTCACAATTCCTTTAAAGTGGGGGCATACATTGACACTCACATTTTATTGTGCAATTTTCTCTTTCTTGCAATTCCCTCTCTTGGAAACATTGGGTACAATGTTGCCCATGATGAGACATTGCACTTTTCCTCTCTTACAAATAAGATAAGACCATTTTCACTTTTCCTGTCTTGGAGACATTACGCATGATGCTCGTTAAGATGAGAAATTGCACCAACTAAGA
>CM021101.1:585196081-585397285 GCA_007115665.2 Sequoiadendron giganteum
GATCCAACCTTTTTATTTTCCCTCTTCTCTTAATTCCAGTTCTTTTCATTGCATGATCGTGTATCTCATTTTGTTGTAAGTCATTCAACCTTGAATGTGTCCTCTTGCACTGATGTTGTCTTAACTTAGAATCTTGAATCTTGGGGGCTTGACTACCTCCTTCTTCTTTGTCATTCTTCACCATCTCCATTAGGATACTTTAGTGTGAGTTTGAAGCAAGTTCATCCTCTCACTAAAGAGAGGGCTAAATGTGTCACCAAAAAGTGTAGCCTTGACACTTTTTTCACTAAGTTGGACCCTTGTCTATGGATTTTGGACCTTTTTCAACTTCTTTTTACCCCTTTTCCAAGTCTTGTGCCAAAGTGTTGTAAGGTGTTGTAAAACATTTTCACTTTCCTAGGCTTGTCATCACTTAATCAACCCTTTCTTATGCTATAATGACCCCTTAATGCACATACATGCCTTACTTTAGCATGTTTTAGAAGAAAATTCCAAAAACAACATTAATCACCTTTTAATCCCTGACATTCAATCAAAAATGCCTAGGTGGACTAGGTTGCCACCTTGGGTGACCTAGTCCCATGTGGCTTAAAAGTCAAATTTAACTTAAAATTCTTTCAGGATTTTGTCTCCTATACCCTAAGGTCAACCTGTGTTGTGTTATTTTTGAGAAATTAGGGCATATCATGTATAAATAAGGGTTTTTCCCCTCATTTTACACCTTCTAAGTCTCATTTTTTCTACTCACTCAATCTTCTCAATCACTCATCCACTCCTTCTCAAGCAAGCTAGGGTTTTGGCATTCTAAGTCATCAAGACATCTTTTCTGAGGCACTCAAGGCCTGATTGTTGCAACAACACAAGATCATTCATCATGGAAAGGTATTGAATCCATCATTTCATATTTCATGCTCTATTATCTTGTCTCTTCATTTGATTTAACTATCTAAAAGGGGTTTGACCAAGGCAAACCCCCATGCCTTAACAATCAATATTTCTTTCTCTCTATGTGTGTTTACAGATTTAGGTATCTTGGAAGCTTGGAAATCATTGAAGGATGGATTGAAAGCTTGTTGAAGACACCTCCTTTTTGGCTAGGGAAAAACATCCATTAAAAGTCTCTTACAAGCAAAGAATCAAAGTTTCAGATCTAGGTACTTTGAGAAGTAGAAAGTGTAGATCAAGAGCCCCCTATTCCACTTTCAGACTTCCTGAAAAGCTAAAAGGGACTAGGTCGCCATTAGTGGTGACTTAGTCCCACTATATATGCATTTCTGGGTTTTCTATAGATTTGAGTACCCTTTTAGGATAAACAGGTTCCGATAGATTTTCATAAAAAAAAGACTAGGTCACCCAGAATGGCGTAAGTGTCCCAACAGGCCTAAATTCTAGGTTTAGTAGCGTTTCCAGCCTCTACAAGTTTATAGGTGCACACCTTTAATTTCATAAGTTTTTGCTATAGTTTGCTTACATTTCTTAGTTCATTTGCATATCACAATGTGTATTAAAACATAGTTGTACTTTTCACATTATTAGTTAGTTTCTATTTCCAGTTTATTGCACTTAGACATCATAGTTAAACACATTCACACCCCTATTATACCCCCAATCCTTTGAATGAACTCACCAAGAATACCTTAGTGCAAAAGAGAGGCATTGTACCAACCAGCTTCTAGGTGAAAACCCCTAGGAGCCTATTGGGGAATCCTCTTTCCCTATTCAATTTTTGGTGATTCAGTATGTGACACCTTTTGAAGGTTGAAAACACTACTACACATAGTATGATAGCAATGCAATAGAGATTGTATCAAGAACTAAAATATATTTTTGGTCCCATCGAGCAATACCAAAAATTGTTGTCACTAAACTGTGCACCCTTGTTGAGATGATAAAATCATTCATTGACCTCATGAAACATGCGATGATCTTCCTAAGTGTGAGCTCCAAGAGAAGAAACTCAATTCCATCTGAGTGGGCTCCTTGTTTACACCCTTTAAGGCCTTGTCAATGTCTTCCATCTTGGACGCCTGCAACCTGCTAATCTGATATGTAGAGTCCTACTTTAAGCTACCCTGCACTTCTTTCAAACATTTTAAAGCCTGACTCATTTTTACTTTAGGCCTCTCACTTTTCTGCCACATGCCATTCAACTGAGAATCCATTTCCAAAAGTTGATCCTCCTTTGACGCTGATGCATGATCTACAAATATAAATTTCTCATGCAATATTGCTTCATCGTGTCCCTTTTCAACTAGTTGGATTTCAACAACTAAGACTATATTACTCAATTATGCAACTAAAATCTCAATGAGAGAACTTTGTCTCCTCTTTCTGTCTCTAGCCATTATGGCATCAAGCATAAACTCTTGATCAATTTTGTTGTCCTCTTCTAAAAGAGTCAAAGCATGTCTAGCTTCCAATGTCTCATGTTGTAATGCTTACAATTGATGTGCATATTTTGCATCCTTAATGAAATACAACAGAGAGTTAGTTCTCCTTACCTCTTCAACACTATTACTTCTCATATTTTGAAGAGACTCCTGCATTGCAGCTATTTCATCTTGTAGTTGACTCTCCCTTCCCATTACTTCTTTGTTTTGTTTCCTACACTCGGCCAGTGGTCTTTTCAACATTTCAACATCTGATTGAAGGGTATTGGTCTAAAAATCAACAATATGAACTTTACCTTTCCAATTTATCAGGTTTGTTTCTAACTTCTCCATTGACTTTGCAAAATGGTTTTCCTTCTCCCGTTTTGTATGTATATCAGATTGAAAAATTGATAACTGACCTTCCTTGGATTAAAAAAAGAAACTGTGATTTTGCATACATTTGTCTCTATGTTCATGGACCTTTATGTTAGGAATTAGCTCCCTAATTCCATCTTGTACTATCTTGCATTCACCAAGCTGCTTTGACAAATTAGAGATAACTTGTTTTGATTTCTCAAGTTCCAATTGTATATGCTCAACACCTTCAACTGAATTAAAATCTTCGTCTTTCCTTTCTAGCAACTCTATATGATGATTGATATCTATCATTGGAGGAACATAATTAGGAAGGTCATCAACAACTATATCTGCAGAACCCTTCAACATGTTTCTTACTGCTGTTATGACAATCCTAGTTCTGATCATCATTGCAAAACCTACATCTTCCTCTTCCATTGTCTTTGGAAACCCCTTTTCACCCATTATCATCACACTTGAGCCAATATTTTGGTCTTTTTCTTCCTCTTTCAAAGGTGCTAAGGTGTAGGTGACTCCATCCTTCTCCAACCATAGACATTCTTCCTACCATCATGCATTGTTTTTTCTATCATATTGCCAAGGCCTACCAAAAAACACGTGGCATACATCCATTGGAATTATATCACATAACACCTTGTCCTTATACCTTCCTATTTGAAACTCTACCCAACATTGTTCATTAACTAATAATTGTTGCTCGTTGTTCAACCATGAGACTTTATATGGGGTAGGATGAGGCAATCTCTTCAAATTCAATTTCTCTACCATCTCAACATCAATTAAATTATCAGTATTTCTTGAATATATAAAAACTTTGCAACACTTACCTTGGCACTTGCAAATAGTCTTGAATAGTGACTTTCTTTGTGGTGGATCCTTCTCCATTGACACCTTGATCACTGTCCTTCTAATCAACAAGGATTCTCCTATCTCTAGTTCTTTTGGTTGTGGTGAGGAGTTAACACTCTCTTCATCTCCTCCTTGAGCAACTTGAGTTCTCTTTTCATTCCTAAATGTGGTAGTTTCTTTCTCTTTTGGAAACTCCCAAGCTTGATGACCAAAAAACTTGTTGCACGTGTAGCATTTTCCTGTGAATCCATTGAATCCTCCTCTTTGTCCAAAATTTCCCCTAAAGTTAGGCCTTCTTCCTCTAAAATATTCTCTTGAACTTGGTGTTTGTTCTTGAAAGGTGCTTGACTTTCTTATGACTGTCCACTACCCCCATATGAACCTCTACCTCTGAAGCTCCTTCCTCTACCTCTATTATTCTTTTCTTGCTTCCTACTCATCTTCTCTTCAACCTTTAAGGCCAACTGATAACACTCTTCAAGTATCCTGGGACTTGTGAGGCTTAACTCATCTTGTAGGCTATAGTTCAACCCATTTAAGTATCTTGCAATCTTGTATGTATCATCCTCCATATGTTCTGACTTGATGCTCAATTTATAAAACTCTTCAGTGTACTCTTTCACTCCCATATCATTTTTTTTCAAGTTTTGCAACTTCCTACACAACTGAGTCATGTAGTCACTAGGCATGAATTTTCCCTTCAACTTGGCAACCATCCTATCCCAAGAAGTAATCTTGGATTTATCTTTTTTCTTGTCTTCCTGAACATAATCCCACCACAGGGATGCATGACATTTCAACTTGGTCTTGGCTAACTTTACTTGTTTCTCTTTGGGTACCTCCTCTAATTCAACATATTTATCCAACTCCCTTATCCAATCAAGGATTTATTCACCATTTAAACTGCATGCATACACTAAAAGTTCCACCTTCACTCTTGACTTCCTTCAACAGTCTTTCCATCTTTAACTCCTCAACATCCCTCTCTTCTTAAGGTTCTTCTAGAGGTGCTTCATTGACCACTTCTTCTTGGTCACTCATTGTTGCATTGAAATTGATTTGTCATTGATATCAAAGTTATTGATGGTTTGGCATTGGTAGTGGTTGATGTTCTCCATGGTATTCAATTCATTCATCAAGGACAAGGTATAGCAGAGTGTCATGTTGATGGTGTTGATGTATTCTATCAAGTGTCATCAAGGCAAATGATATGTTCATGTTTCTTCATTTAGTCAAGGCTTCAAGGGTTCTACTTGTTGATGCTTATACATGTTCACTCAGAGGTATTGGAATAATTGTCATTCATTCAATATTTAGGGTTTGCTTTGAATGAATGGTAGAAATTTTCTTTGTTTGAGGGTTTGTATCAAAACCCTAACATCTCTTTATAAGACTTTGTTTGCAAAGTTTTGTTTTTGATGAAGTCATTGTTGTTATAATTTGCAAGTGACCTTTTGTCACTTGTTACAAATAACTTAAGTGGCTTGCTTGAGAAGTTAAGTCACATTCATTGATCGGTCCTCCTATGCACTAAAATGGGTTGAGCAGGTTGAAGTTAGTGTTTAAGTTATTTGAATAGAGATCAACGGTTCCCATTTAAGATTGATTCAAGTGGCAAAAGTGAATCAAGGGCTCTCATTTAAATTTCTTAACAACTATTTCCCGTGGTTGCAATTTTGAAGGGAGTCTAAACGTCGTTGGTTGTTTCCATCCATTTTGAAGGTGAACAATTGTGTATGTTTTTTTTGGGATTGGCACCAAATCTGTTAAGTGCTTTTTGCATTTGCATGGACTTATGTTTTGGAAAGTGTGTATCGATAAAAAGAAGATTTGTGTGAAGAAGATAAAGCTTACAATTTGGAACTCTTATGAATTCAATGTATTTTATTTGCAAATCTTTGTATAAGCATGTTTGTTAGAAAATTAGTATAAAATGAAGATACACAGGATTTTTGTGTGTATGCAAATTTGAGCATGGAAGAGAACTGTGATTGACTATAATTGCTATGAGAAGAAGACTGAGAACCTCCTATGTTTGAGAATATTGAGAACAAAAGATGATTGATGAAAGGGAATGATATTTAAATCTCCATAAAGTAGAACAATATCAGAGGTGATAGGAATTTGTATAAGAAATGATTTCAGGTGGTTTTGGTTTTTGATAAAGTTTTTTTGAGCAAAATGGTAATTGATCCTCATTAAAAAGAAAGGTGATTGCAGAATGGTAATTGGGCTTCTTTGAAATTGAAAGTTTAGAGTTTGAAAATTCAGAATACCCTATTCAAGGATAAAGAATTCAGAGTTGTATGTTTCTTTGTATTGAATACTTGAAATTCCTGAAGATTTATTTCTTTTTGTGCCAAATTGGGAGAGATAAGGTGTATCTATAAGTGTTAAAAAATACATCTATAACCTTTTTTTTCAATGCAAACAGAGTAGTACTTTGTATTGATCTTCTTGTATTCAAAGTTTGGAGTTGGTGCTTCAGCCACTGGAGTTGGTGCTTCGAAGGAGAATTGGCGCTCTCGATGGGTTGGTGCTCACTAAATGCTTTTGGGGTTGGTGCTTCAAAGTAAATTTAGTGCTCTCAGTGGGTTTGTGCTCACTAAATTTAATAAGGGTTTGTGCCCTTTGAAGATAATAAAAGCAATTGTTCAGAGTGGTTTTTTCACCCTTTTAGGGTTTTTCCACTCATAAATTTGGTTTCTCATGTTTCCTTGATGATGTGTTGCTTTGTGTATGATTCAATATTTAAGATTCACATGTGTTGTTGTAATTTGAACATCTTTGTGTTCATTCATGAAAGCATATCTTAAGAGATAGTGTGGTTAAGAGTGTTGAGGTTTTACAGTTGATTTTATTTGACCACTGATTCACCCCCCTCTCAGTGGTCCTGTACTCCAACACTCACATCTCCTGTAACCATTCCTCTTCTTTGGTTTGCTTCCATTGCACTGAGTCTTGCATCCAAACTGACTCTTATCTCCCTCATTTCTCTGGCAAGGGCTTCTCCCAACCATGTGGATATTTTGTCAGTCATTCTTTCAACATTTCTTGGAAGCATCTTTCTTGTTCTTTCTTAACACTTCTATTAACTTTCTTGCTTAACTTGGCTCTAATACCAATAATGATGCAGAAGGAAATATTTTGCAAAATAAATGGGTTTCAATAACAAAGAAATATGATTCTCACAACTATCTATCCAAGGTTATCTGACCTTTCAATGGTGGCTTCTAACAATACCCTGTTTACTACTCCAAACACTACTTACTCTAGACACAAAATCTCAAAAGGAGCTCAAATTCACCTAACTTTTACACACTCAAACCTTAAAGTTCTTAAACACACTCCAAATAATTCTTACTAATTGTTTCTGACAATGGTTAAACTCAAAACCAAGCAATTCCAATAAACCCTCAAAGAGGCAGGGTTTACATAACAAAAAGGACAGTAGAAATACACTGTCTAACATAAATCACACAAACCATTGTATTGTCACTCCTCCTTTGGTGCGCACGTGCATTCATGTCTACAAAAAATTAGTACCAAGTTTCATAGATTTTTACCAGTTGAAAAGAGAGTTATGAATTAAATCAACTCATTGAAAACCCTAGGCCTAAGAAGGAGTAGTGCAAAGTATTTCTTTCATAACATAAGAAAAACATCACCAAATTGAATTAAATCAACTGAATTCAAACAATTAAATAGAGGACTATTTCATCATCACCTTTCAGACCTATCCCAATGTTGTACAAATCTGTACCACATTGTTTTCTTGTTGTTTCATAGGAAAAACTATCAAAAATTTGCAAAGTAATAGGGTATTTGATCAAATATTTCTCCCAATACTTCTTGAAGTGTGTTCTTAATTGATTTGCATTAATAAAATCTCAAGAAACAGCTACACATGAGCTTATGTCCATTTTCCCCAATAGCCCTAATTACAATGTCATAAAATTTGACAATTTTGCCACTTTGTGCAACTTTAAAACACATGTAAACAAAATAAAATATAAGGACCTTACATGACTACCATGGTCCTCTAGGAATTTATTATGCTTCAAGAAACAAAAATCAAGAGTTGAGTGACCAATCTCAACCTTGTGACAAACTAAAAACACTTCAAAAATTCAAATTACCTTAAGGTGGGAAACTAGTAATTTGAATTTCTAGCCTATTCAACCTAACCTAACCAATGATTATGATCCCAATGGAGTCCATAAACCTAAATCAACTCAACTAGAATCCTATCACCCAAATAAAGCATAAAAACACCTTGAAATTGATGCTCCTGCATCATACTCCCAAGGGAAGAAAAGAAACTCAATTCCATCTGAGAGGGCTCCTTGTTTAGACCCTTTAAGGCCTTGTCAATGTATTCCATATTGGACCCCTACAACCTGCTAATCTGATATGTAGAGTCCTACTCTAAGCTTCCCTGCACTTCTTTCAAACATTTTAAAGTCTATCTCATTTTTACCTTAGGCCTCTCACTTTTACCTTAGGCCTGCCGATCAACTACTCATACTCTTGCAACAATAGACATTAATGACAACATATGCTTGTTGAAATCAATGACAACACTAACTACTCATACCTGCAACACTTTATTCACAATCTAATAAACAATTCTTACTTACACCTCATGTAGTTGCTATAATGGCAACATTGTGCTATAAGATACCTCCATAAAGTTTAACTCCATCACATTATTACCACAAAGGCTTTTGACACTATTTACTAATCTACAATCAAATTTGTAAACATGAACAAGAAAGTCCCAAAATATAGTCAATCAAGAGCTCTCTAGAAGTGAATAGCACACCAAAGTACCAACATTCTTCTAATTGATATTCACTATAAGAGATTTACACTACAAAGTGAGAAAAATATTGTCTCCTTGATAAAATGATATTGCACATATAAATGTTTGTTCCTTGAATGAAAAATGGGGTTCTTTGTGAGACAAATTGCACTTTGATTTTCACTACTAGGAATTATAGTACTTTTAAATTTAATTCTAGCATAAATTCATTGTAACCATGCTACCTTGCAAGCATTTGTTACAGACACATACTCTACTTTAGTAGTGCATAATGCAATTGTTTATTGTCACTTACTGATACACCTCACTACTCCTCCAAACAAAGTGAACACATAGCCATTTGTCAATCACCTATTAATAAAATATCTAGCCTAATAGAAATCTACAAAACCTATGTTTGACAACTTTCCAACATTGTTAGCACTATGATACAACAAATAGTAATATGAAGTTCCTTTCTAACATGAGTTGAGAGTTCTCTATCAATATTTGACATGAACCTACTAATAAATCCCACTACTTGGGGAATATCTAGTATTGTATAGACTATATCATACATCAAGCTCCCTACCACACTTGCATATGGAACATTGCACATGTCTGAGCCAAAGTCTTTGTAGACTTAGAGCATTTTTTTAACTCAACTTGATGCATACTAGTAAATTAAGTTTTGTATTCTTACAAGTGTATGCATAGAAAACCTCTATAAAACAATTTTGATATACTTTATTTCAACCATAAATTTGTGTTAGCCCTATCTTTAGTTATTTCCATATCAAGTATGTAACTTGTAGCGCCTAGGTCCTAAATATCATTTTTTTAAGACAACTGAGTCTTGTGTTCCCTAATTAATATCTTAATTTTTCCAATGATTAGCATATCATCAACATATAAAACATTATCCAACACTTGATCACCTACATGTGTGTAGTACACATAGTACTCTACTTTACTCATAAAACCTAGATACATCACATAAGCATGAAACTTTTGATACCACATATATAATGATAGCTTAAGATTATAGAGAGACCTTTTCAATTTATAAACTAGATTTTCCCTTCCCTTGACCTTATATTCTTCAAGTTTTAAACCATGTATTATTTTTTAGAATAATCCATGTTTTAGTGTGTGTCCTAATCCTATAACAAGAGACAAAAAAGCACATGATCTAAGTAAACTTAAGTTTGTTGATGTGTATAGATCCTACTAAGAACTAATTAGATGATTACCTTTTCACTCCACCCCCCCCCTCCCTTAAGTGTAACTTAGGAAGTATGATAAAATACAAAGATGCACTGACAAATGAATGGTAGATGCATGCATGGGTCATAAATACAAGGCATGATGATACCCATGTACAAACAAATAAATTTCTCACAACCAAAGAAAATGAGAAAGCCTTATGAAAAATACCTCCTCTCCAAAAGCGAAAAAAAATATAAACAAATATGTACATGTGATGGAAGAAAGGACTCAACATGACCCTACAAGTACTAATTTTGTCACAAACGAACAATGTCTATCCCTCTCAAAGGAGAAAAATATGAGAATATGAATCCACCAACAAATAAGGGCTCTTATGCTAATTATGAGAGATTGAAGACGTAAAAAAACAATCCACTTCCTGCATATAGTATTTCTCCCCTTAAGAAGAAATAGATCCACTAGTGACTGTAGAAGCCATTTCCATAATATAGATGAATAGGGAATCCAAATCTAAATGCATGACTCTAAATGAAACTCTTGTGTCATCATACTAGAAAAAAATGCCTCCTCCAAAATAGGAACTAAATGCCCAATCAAAGAAGTGGAACTAGGAGAGAGAAAAATATAAACTACATTTGGAAACATTGAAGATGTGATGACATCACTACTATCAAAGAGGTAATGCATGTCCTCCAATGTGTCCTCAAGATCTACAATGCAAGAATTCATAAACAAAGATGATAGTTTTAATAAATAGGAATCCCAAGTAGTTATATATGGAAGATGAAGAATGTTCTATTGCATTGAATCAATAGGAGCCATGGATGTAGCAACAAGTGATGATGGAGTAGAGATATCAATCCATGCCATATGACTACATTGGTCACCCTTGAATGAAGGTGTGTCCATATAAGATGTATGAATGTGAACACCAAATGTATCTACAAGTGTCAGTTTAGAAGAATCTAACAAACTAATGCCATTTGTAATACAAAACTATCGCAATTGATGAAGTTCATAAAGAAGTTTCAAATCATCAGGTTTCCTTGGTAAGTGTTCATCTATGGTATGTCTTTTCTTCCCACAATAATCACATTTGGATTTGGAGATATGATTACAACTAGTAAACGGTATACAATAGAAGAGCTAAAATAAAACTTACCCAAAAGATAGAAATTCTCCATGAGCTAAGATGTCCAAGTTATCTACCAAAATGTGAAAACTTGACAAACTAAACAAAAGATACTTAGTGATGAATCTAGAAAAATCACACAGATGGCTAGGAAGAGCTCGTCAATACCTTTCCAAAACCGCAAGAATTGTAAAAAATAGATATACTGGCAAAAAGATATGAACTTGAAAGTTAAAAAGGGTGATTGGACTTCAACAAGAAATAAAACACCAACAAAAAAATATAGAAAAAAGACCAACAATATTGGAAAATTATTAGAATCAACGTTCCAATGACTACTTATTTTCTAAAATCTAATACTATATTGCCTAAGTTAGCCAAAAATAAAATAATTCCTCATTTAAGACAAAAAAAAAAGATGGTTGTTGTTGGGTGGTGCTTGGGTGGTTGGTAAATGATGACAATAGTTGGGGTAGTGAAATGGTGGTGTACAAATGAAGAAATAGGTCAAGGGACCCTAACAAGATAACAATGGTGAATTGGTAGCAAAATTGGGCAATTCTTAGTGTTTAGTACCAAAGTGGCAATGACTTCCAACAATGATGGTAGATAGAGGCAGTGCCTCCTACACATGACCATTGGTCATGGTGGTTGGGGCTTAGCCCCCTAGTTTAAGGACAACTAGGGCCTATGGCCCAATAGGATGTTAAGCTATGAAATAAACCCTCCTAACCTCAACCAATCAAGAAAAAATGTCATGAAACTTAGAAACCACTAAAATTTGCCTAGTGTGACACTTGCCTCTCATCGAAACCCTTTTTGGCATCACCACCTATGAAAGGCAATTTTGTACACTAAATTTCCTACAACAACCACTAGTTTTTCATGAGACCATTGTATTTTTGCTCAAGACGCCATACTTTTGTGACTCTAGCAATGGCATCTACATTGTATGACGCTTTACGACTGTACAATTTTTTTTGCATGGTTTTCAAGACCTATAAAAATTGCCTCACAATTTTTCAAACTCCAATTTTAGCATTTGGACAAGCGATCTTGAGGTTTTAACACCTAAATGCAACGTCAATGTTTGTTTGTATGAAGATGCACCATTTGAAAACTTAAGGTTGAATCTCTAAAAAAAGTGAATAAGAAATTGTAGATCTAGAGCTCTAATACCATGTTGGAGTTGATGATTAAACCATCATAGCACCCCAAAGATCACCTACAATTAAAACACCCTATTATAAAAGACAAAAACAACTAATTTACTATGAAACCTAAGATTTTATTAAATAAAAATTATTATAATTACAATATATAATGATAAATCCTTGATAGAAGGATAAAGATGAAACCCTAGTTGAAGCCCTAGGATATGATTAGGTCATGGCATGTGTCATAATCATATGACATAAGACAAAATAGTGCATGATATAAATAAACTTAAACATGCTAGTGTTAATAGGTCCTAACAAGAACTAATTAGGTGATTGCTTTTTTCACACCAACATATAGCCTTTCACATTTTCACCATAACCTATAAAAATGCCTTAGCCTTGAAATTAAACTTGCATTGTGTTTCCTTTGGCACAAGAATAAATGGCTCACAAATAAAAACTCTTAAATGTATAACAAGAAGTTTTTTACCTATCCATATTTTATATGGTGTCTTCTCCTCAACTACAAAAATGGGAGACTTGTTTATTAAGTGGCAAGCAATATTTACCACCTCAACCCAAAATTTATATTCTAAATCAACACTACTTAATAAAATTTTACCTTAATCCATCAAAGTTTCATTTAACCTTTCAACTACCTCATTCTATTGTGATGTGTAATGAGTTGTCCTATCTCTAACAATTCTAGTGTGCTTATATAACACTTCAAATTCCTTAGAGCAATATTCTCTTCCATTATTTAACCTTAACACTTATTTTTTTGTTAGTATGCTTCTCTGCAAGTACCTTAAACTCCTTAAACTTGTTAAAAACCTTAGATTTATTTCCAAGAAAATAAATTAGTATATGTCTAGAATTATTATCAATAAGAAAGATAGAACCAAGACTTAATAATGAAGTGCATCCACAAGACCAAACATATTGTGAATCACTTCAAAAATATTCCTTGTTCTAATATTTCCTAAAGCATAATTTAACTTTTTTTCTTTCCAAGCACAATGTTCACAAAACTCAAACCCAACAAAATAATTTGGAAGACCTTTCGACATATTCTTACTTACCAAGGTTTCCAAACATTTTTCACCATTGACCCATCTTGTGGTGCTACACCATACCTAATTCAAGTTCAATTACATTAATAATACATAAAGTTGATGCTTCCAACCTAAAAAGTGTACCATGCTTGATTCCTTTAGCAGGAATTCCCTTTAGCCAACTCACAACTCTTCTCATCATAGGCAACATTCATTAGAGAATCAATCATCTTAGTAATATAAATAAGATTTCTTGTTAGACCTAAAATATCGAAAACATTAGATTTCACTTTCTCATCCTTGAAGGACACCATCACCTTTCCCTAGCCAACTATATGGAATGAGCTATTATTACCAAGAAAAGCATATCCTTCATCACCCTCCTTGTACTTGAAGTACCACTTCATATGAGGAGTCATGTGAAATGATGCACCTAAGTCAATCAAACCAAGAACCATCACCAATAATGTTAGCAAAGAATAAAGCATCACTACTAGTCGCATCATTGTCTCAGAAATTATCAAAGGAATCATCTTTCTTTACTGACTTGCATTCCTTCTTCAATTGACCTACCACAATCCCAACACTTCACTTTAAGTTTACTAGGAGACCTAAGCCCATCTTATTCCCTTGGATTTCCTATCTCCAACATTATTTTTACTTCCCTATCTTTTGACCCACCCCTTCCAAACAAAGCATCACTAGCGGATTCATCCATAGACATTCTTCTAGTCTCTTTGCTTAACAAAACTCTTATAATATCGTCAAGTTAAAGTGAAGAAATCTTACCACTAATTGTTCATAACCAAATTCTCTCATGAATCAAAGTAAAGAATAAAGTAATATTATGCATATATCATATTCTTCTAGCTCGACTCCAATTAGCATTCACTAACAATTAAATTAAATTAAAGCCATTGAGATTAACATTAACAATTTCCCTTTTTCATATTCAAATAGTACAATTTATTGAAATAAATGTTTATTAACCTAAGTCCTGAGTTGATACAAGATTATATATTTTTCCATAACAAATATGCAATTGATTCTTCTTAACACATTCATAAAACAAAATCTAAAAGATAAATGAATCGTACCTCGAGCTTTTTGTCAAGTTTATTCTATTCTTCATCAAACATACCTATAGGTTTTAATAAATAGGATATCGCTTTCCATTTATCTCTCCACCACAACTCAAAATTTTAACCATTGTAACTCATGATTTAAGATCTCAATGTGTTAGCCATGAATTCAATAATACTTTGTATTCTCATGGAATTTTCCAAAGGCTCCCACTCAAAGTGGGTGTATATGTATGACAAGAAAATATGCCCCCTTCCATTAAACAAACCCTAGAAAAAAATTGATAAGGATTTCACCAACACATATGGTTGTCACACCAAACTTGGCCATGCACAAAACAACAAAAATCTTATACCAAAGAATAAGGTTTTAATATTGAATTACCAACTCTAATACCAAATGTCGGGAATTTGATTTCAATATGACCAATAACTAATCATTAAAAAACCTTAAGACTGTACAATCCAAATGACAATTATGTTATTACAATTCAATTAGCAAATATTATCGAAAGACATGAAATCATATACACTCCACATTCACATGAGACACAATTATTTAAATGGGAAACCCTTTCAATTAAAAACCCACCTAGAAAGAGATAACAGTTGTAGTATTCTATGAAATGGATTCCAAATATAAAAATTCTCCTTACACCTAACTCAATTTGTAGACTATTGTGTACAACCTTAAAAACATACTTCATAATGTCTTCACATCATGAGACACAACCTCTACATCAACCTATTCCACCTGCACTATGAACTATATCTATCCCTAAATAATTTGTTTGAAACCCCAACCAACTCAACACTCTAACCAACTCATAATGACATGTATCACTCCATCAACTTTGTTCATAATGTGATAGCCAATTCTTAACCAAATCTCATGCAATTGTTATCATGGCAACACTAGGCTATAAGACACCATGTCAACCTATAAAGTCTAATTCAGTGTAATTCTACCACACACGCTTCTAACATTGCTTTACCAATCTACGATCAAACTTGTTAACAAGTGTTAATGTAATGATTAAATTCTTGTTTATTGAAGGTCGATCCTCACAAGTAAAACATCTGTAGATTTCCATATCATACAAGTGAGGAAGGAGTGAATATAAATATCAATGTGGGAGACACGTCCCATGAGCGGATGTGTCTCCACAAAGTCGAGACACGTCGGCTCAAGGGGCGTGTCTCTTTATTTAACTTATTACTTGTTTAAACAGCGATCAAGGACTTTATCTGACCGATGCTACCAATTATTAACACTCCCTCTTAGCTAGGGAGGATAAACTCCAAACAAGTATAAAGTGATATCACTTAACTCGTGATATCAGAAGATATGGTATGCTTCTGAAAGTGTCAAGTCACATGACATTCTTCATAACACATCTTCATTATTCAATACTCCCTCTTATCTAGGGAAGATAAACTCTATTTACACTCCCTCTTAGCTAGGGAGGATAAACTCCAAACAAGTATAAAGTGATATCACCTAACTCGTGATATTAGAAGATATGGTATGCTCCTGAAAGTGTCAAGTCACATGACATTCTTCATAACACATCTTCATTATGGTATGTGCACTGACATCAAGTCACATGATGTCTACCATAATAATTCATGGCATATCCACGGATATATAATTATCCACTATGATTATCTCTTAAGGATCACAATGATCTTCAAATGACATCAAGTCCCATGATGTCCATCAAGGTGTCCAAGAGATACTATCATGACATGTCCATAAATATCAAGTCACATGATATTTGTCATGATAGTTCAACTCAACATTGTAGAGTCGTCACTTTACAATGTCACATACAAGTGTTCATTATTAGAAAGATCGTCACCTTTCAATAATGTACACAAGGGGAGAGGGCCCATAAAAGTCATGGAGTCACACACATGACAAAAGAGTTTACACATTAAACATCTTTAAATATTAGTACAACTTATAAACAATTTGAATTTCAAACATAATATCAAATTACATTTCAACCATACCAAGTTCCTTCCTGAAGTGTTCTACCTTGATTCGGGAGAGAGGTTTGGTGAGAATGTTTGTTGTTTGATCATTTGTACTAACATACTCCGAATGGATCATTTGTATCAACTGAGCTACTAGCCCCTTGTGGCCAGCCCAACGTCAGTCTGGGTGTGGTTTATTTCCAACACCCCCCCTTAAGCCACACTGTGGGTGCTTGGGGCTCTTCTGAAGTTAGATCCTTCTTTCCTTGAGCAATGAGGTGATCTTTTCCTGTTATCAGTAGATCATCAGCATATAAAATAATTATTAACATCTCACCTTTAAAGTACAAATTTGGGTTTGCATCATTCTTGGAAAATCCTAGTCCCAAGAGGTAGTTGTTAATTCTTTCATGTCAAGCTCTAGGGGCTTGTTTAAGTCCATATAGAGCTTTCTTCAAATTGCATATTTGTCACGGAGTCTCTCAACGTGATGTCGTCATGGAGTCTCTCAACATGACGCCTCATCTTAGTCTCAAAGATGAACAAGGGCTTTCACCTCATATCTCTCTATCTCAGAGAATTATGCATTACAACAAGTGATGATGAGACTCCCTCTGAAGCTCTAAGTACTTGCATCAGCCTCCTGACCTCCTCGTCAAAAATCATTTGCAATACTTGTTTTTAGAGAAATGTTTTCCAACTCACACCTTTGTAGAGATTCAGCACTGTCATTTTCAACCTCATCCCAAATCACTCTATTACGAATAGGTTTGCGGAGCTACCAATGTTAGATCCAGGTTGACTAACTAGAGCAATTCTCATTTCAACTGTTGAAGAGGTACTTCAAGGATTTAGCATCAACACTGCAACCCTTTACTGAATCAAACGACTCCCTCTGAAGGTTAAATTCTCCTCTTTGAAGAAACTGATCACAAGAACTACCTTAATAGGTTCTTCAAGATATGTCTTCAGCCACCAACTCAGTCCCATGGCTATAAGTTGTGACTCCATTCTCTTCTTTTGAAAGCAATCTTTGGGTCCATCCTAATGCACATTTAAGAAGAGATTATTTAATAGTTCATATAACTCAACTATTTCGAAGAGAAGTACCAATGCTAGAAGCATACATGATTTACTATCTCAAGGTTATAGCATGAATTAATAATTACATAAGAAAATCATGAACATAAAATACTTATCTCATCAGACTCTCCCAGATAATTAATTCATTTGCTTCTCGATCCAATCTGCATTTTAAAGGATTAATAATAACAATAATAATAGATTTTATATCAGAAGCAAAATATCAAGAGATCAAAAGTAAAGAAGTAATAGAACTTATCTTTATTGTGTTCTGATATAACTCTTTCTTTCATCTTTTACTCCTCTCGATAATGCTAATCTCAGCACAACAAAAGATAATTTGCTCAACTCAGATTTCTTAGATGCAATATGCAACCAACATACACACCATAGAGTCGGGCCTCTTAAGGCATCATCGTAGTCCATGCACAAAGAGAATGATAACGATGTGTACAACCAATCACAATCGAGATTGTAATTCTCTTTTCATCTCAGAGTCACACTCAGAAATTTTCACAACTAGCATGAACATCTCACAATGAATGAAGGGTGTTTCCATAGGATCTCATCCAAGGATCACTATTCAAGAGAAAGACAACATGATCTTTACTACACACAAGATCAAACAAACAATGTCAGATCTGCACAACTCAACAGACTGACTTTCCACTCAAATAAAAATTATTTCAAAAAAAAAAACAAAATACTTATCTCTTTAATTGATGGTACACCATGGAGTTGGATCTGAGACTGAGACTTATCTTTGCCACCTGCAGTGATGCCATCCTTGAATTTATACCTATCATAGGAGCCACATCTCGGGGTTTGCAATGACCCATGGATCATCTCCAAACACAGATAATGACCAAAGCACCAATGCTTTCAGATCTCAGATTATATTGCAAAATCAATAGATGTACTCTCCAAAATTGATTTCTCATAGCCTTTCCACTATTAAGCAACTTTTGGAGTTAAGTCGTCCCAGATGAGCTGATGAAGATGTCCAACTAAGAAGATTGTACCCTCCTAAATGAAGAGCACTTCACCATCCAGATGAGCGATGGCCTCCTCAATCAACAACAAATGTGGTAAATGGAGAAGGCGACGAAAAATATTCACCCTTTGTACCTGGGGCAACTTGAATTATCTAATGTTAAGGCCTGATTCTCCAATCAAATACAACACCTTGAATACCAACAAGCCACGTGTTTTATCTTTTCCTCCAGATATGAAGCCCGAATAGACATCGGTTTATTTGTTCCTCCAACTTGGCTGAAGATGCCACGACAACTCCCACATTTATCTTTTCCCAAATAAATCAACAATGTCCACAATATAATATTGGCCTCCTTTAGACTAGGCAGGAGCCTTGGTCTCATGCCAATTATTTGACTTGCGTCAAACTTAAATTTGTCTTAAGTGCTCCCAAAGATATCTCCTGCATACAAGACGAATTCCTATAGAGTTCAACGCCAATAATAGTAGTAGCGCCCAAACATTCCTGGCACCCGCAAATATAATGCGGCGCCCAGATACGAAAACCCATGAGATGCGACGTCGGAAGGATGCACACCAATCCTGAGAGTCTCTCCAATGTAGCAGAGTACCAACACTTGCAAAGCGATTAAATAATGCATAGCGATAATGAAATTCCACAGAGGTTGAGGCAATGTGCACGCACATAATGGCCTTCGGAATCTTGTTGGTGGTGTAGGGATGGTTGCGGACAGATGAATTTTGATGATATACTTTGTTCCTGGTCGACACAACACTAGTATGAATCTTATTTTTCTGGGTGCATTCTATATTTCATTAACTATCGAGTAATGTTTATGATTGGTGGTTCATTTCACCATTAGTATATATGCGCACTCCCCTCAAACTAGTGATTACTTGGAATTTTCAGCGGTTGTCTTGGAGCAAATAATTTATCTTATATTAAACTCCACGCCACCATGTTGCCACAGAAGACTGCTGCTCTAATCTCCTTAGCCTCTCGATTGCATAAAGGATGGCAAATTATAGACAAGTCTTGATCGCAATTGACGACTTCTCAGAATATATGTCCATCCTCCGTGTTTTAATCATCTCGCAAATCTGGAGCCCTCAAAACGTTTAACCAATAATCCTCGTCATTACTCTCCAACTCCATGTTCCAGAGCAGATGGAGATTTGTGTCTATGGAATCCATGTCACTCAAGAAATAATCTTCTACACAGGCAGATGTGAAATACTGAAGCTAGTGATAAGCCCATGATAACAGTTTGCATCGTC
This sequence comes from Sequoiadendron giganteum, assembly GCA_007115665.2. Classification (NCBI taxonomy): domain Eukaryota; kingdom Viridiplantae; phylum Streptophyta; class Pinopsida; order Cupressales; family Cupressaceae; genus Sequoiadendron; species Sequoiadendron giganteum. The sequence continues at coordinate 585,215,481 of CM021101.1, forward strand.
AATAATATGAATGTCGATCATAATTGAATTGGTCAATCATAATATAAGGGATGCCAGTATATTGGGAATTGCCCAGATTGGAGTAGGTTATTACATATAATAAGAATAATCTGATATCTAGAATTTAATCGGATCTTCCTTAACGTGGCTCTGATACCATGTTAATGTAATGATTAAATTCTTGTTTATTGAAGGTCGATCCTCACAAGTAAAACATCTGTAGATTTCCATATCATACAAGTGAGGAAGGAATGAATATAAATATCAATGTGGGAGACACGTCCCATGAGCGGATGTGTCTCCACAAAGTGGAGACACATCGGCTCAAGGGGCGTGTCTCTTTATTTAGCTTATTACTTGTTTAAACAGCGATCAAGGACTTTATCTGACCGATGCTACCAATTATTAACAAGAAGAACTAGCAAGTCCCAAAACCTTCACTTACGAACTATCTATAAGTGAATAGCAAACCTAAGTTCCAATAATATGTATAATCAATATTCTTCAACTTTGAAGGTGACATAAATGAACAAATAAGTATCGTACTGGGTTGATCCTTATTACCAATTCTAGAAAACATGTTCCTAGAAGATTCCAAAAAACAACAATTAAACAAACCTACAAAAACTAGGCTAGTGGAAGAGATCTATGGATAGCACAATGTGCATGAGCATCATGGAAAAGACACATTCAAAGATTTCTTTATACACCTCCATAACATTCTAAAAGATATAAAATTCACAATGGAATTAAAGTTGGAACAATCTATTTCGTTTCTTAATGTTCTTTAAAAAAGGAAATGTGAGGCTTCTACACACCATGTTTATAGAAAGAAACAAGTACTAATTCATACCTAGAAGTAGATCCCATCCCTTCATATCATCCAACACCACAAGATAGTACATTGATAACATTGGCTACCAAAGCCTTAAAGATATCATATGAAAAAAATATTGAACATGAGAGGGAGGGACGGAGGGATGTAGGGAGAGGGAGGGAGAGAGGGAGAGAGAGAGAGAGCCTTACAGCAGTTCTAAAGAAAAAGGCTAAAAAAACAAACAAATGGGCAAAGCATTCTGAAATGTAAGAAAATAAGCTCAAACTTTGAACATAAATGAAAGCCTTCTTTTACCTTGCATAAAAACATGATTAATGAGACATCATAGATCTTGAAAATAAAAGGAATTGAAACAACTATCTTACCTATATTATCCTACAAAATAGTTGAGATCCACACACCAAAAAAAAGTTTCATTTAAGCAAAATAGTGGGATGTAAATGAGAGAATGTTCTTGCAGTAGACCATACGTTTAATAAATACAGGAAGATTGATCCCAAAAAGCATTAAGGAACATGATAGGATTGAGAAATCAACATTAGCATAACATTCTCTCACACAGAACATAGCATTTACATTCATAAGGCAAAGGTTGCAGTATAGATAAATAATTACGGAAAAACTTATCAAAACAAGTATTAAGGAACATGATTATTAAATACATTAGGGTTGAGATATCAGCATAAGTAACATTCACTTGCCATTTGAATTTGATGTCTCCATCGGTAAGGCAAGAGTTATAGCCTAAAAGAAATACCATGTAAAATGGTATTTAAAGGAGGCAATTAAAACCATACAACACAATGATTAAATTAATGGAGATGAGAAGTGGTATTAGCAACCATGGAATCCTATCATCGAAAAACCATTATAAAAATTAAAAATTATAAGAAAGCATTGACCATAACATAAATAAATATGAATGGTGAATAAAATATGGGTCAACTTGGAGTCTAACCTCATAAATGATAATGTCTCTCAATGATACAAATATCCTTGAAGCGGAGTCTAGAAGTTAGACCCAAAACATCAAAAGAAAAATGCTAAAACACAGCTTCATCCAACATACTACTTAGAGTGTTTCCCTATGGAAATCTAAAAGCATCAAATATAGATGGAAAAGACCAGTATAAGTATAGTAGGTGCATCTTAGCATTAAGCCATATAAAATTACAAATAAAATTGAATCCCTGACACTATGGCCAATTGGCATTGCCTCATTTTTGTCATGCATGCAATCTGCATATGCTCTACTCAGTCTGAGATGTCATTGATCTTAGTCGTCATTTGTCATGCTGTATTAAAAATCCCAATCCAATCTGGATTAATCCCACTGAAAAATTGGACCTATAAATTGGTTAAAGACTTCTGAGAATATCGTAGCCAAACTGAACCTTTAAATGCGCACAAATTGGTGCACATTGAAAATAATCAAAATGCCATAAAGCAAATAACATTAATGGGACTGCATCTCAATCAGTATATTGGTTGCTGCATTGATGTCATTGTCGACCTGAAGAAGTGCTTGAGTTGCAAGATTTCTATCAAACCCCATTGTCACCAATGTCAAAACAGCTTCTTCCGAGGGATGAACAGTTGAACCAAGAAGTGGAGCTGCAGCAGCAAAGTCATCCTGGAAAAGTTGGATATTAGACCATGTTTTGTTCTTGAAAAGAAAGTTTATCACAGAAAAGTAGGTGCAATACAATATAACACCAATGTTGATGCTTATCTTCCTAAGAGACCACATTAATAGTCACCTAGATATTATCAGAGTAATAAAAAATGGTTAAGGTAGTTTAGGTCACTGCTAAATGAGACTTCAATTTGGCATATGGGATCTCCTTATGAAATCCACAACAAGATTGTTTCTCCATTTACCTTATATTTTGTACAATTAGATGTACAACTCTACCCCATTCTGGATTCAACCATGCGACCTCTTTTAGGGAGTACACACCCCTTCACCATCATACCAACTCAAAGTCGTATAGGTCCACTCAATTATTATCTTAACATATTTGCAGCAATCATGCCAATCTCCTAACAAGACCACATTAGTAAGGAACCTGCATAATATCAAAGCTGGTACCCAGAAGAACCAAAACCGGCAACCATTCACAACTAGAACAGAGAATCACTGAGTACTCCACAAAACATGTTACTCCAATGCTATTTTGACAGGAAACAAATTTTGAACAATCCTTGCACAAGATGCAGAAGAGTCCAGAATGATATTTGCCTCAAGCCATGATCAATGGCCATGAATGGTCTCTATTTACTTTATAATATATACAAAAATGTAGAACACAAAAGATAAAATATGTTGAGGAAAGGAAGCTTTGGCCTTCTCAGTCTTCTTGACGAGAATTCTATTAATGATAAGTGATAACTGTTTGAATGTAAATCATAAGGCCAATACACAAGTATCTCCTATAAGTTGTCAAATGAACTTCAAAAAGAAAACCTTTAAAGACCAACCCTATAAGATTTACTTTACACGAGATACATAGAATGCAGACATCAAAGGACAGTGTTGGACTCAATATAAGATGATAACTGCATATTCTTAAACATCATTCACTATTTATCATCATGATTTTCTTCTTAGCACTTGCTTAAACGGACTTAATGCAGTGTCCTTGAAACTTGAATAATATTTACACATAAGTTAAAACCTAAGTTACCGGTTCGGTTTTGGGTTCGGGTTCGGGTTCGAGAACCCGGTTCGCCGGTTCGGGATTTTTTTTTTTTTGATTTGGGTTCGATTTGGGTTCGTTTTGGGTTCGGTAATACAAAAACATATAAAAATTAGAAATATATACAGATTTGCAGCAGTAATTAAGTTCAGAATACACCACCATATTAATAGTTAAATAACATAGCAAAAATGAAAAATACACCACCATTTTATACTCAAATCATCAAAGTTCAAACATAAAAATGTAAAGTGTTTACAATCAGCCATTAATAATTAATAATTATTGATCATTGATCAATCTGAGTCATATGGGTCATCAAAAAAAGCAGCATCATCATCATCATTAGATGCTACATTATGTGTAGAACCACAAATAGCATTAGTTGCACTCGCACAAGCACTGCCACTAGCACTAACACTACCACTCTCATGCTCAGCGGTTGCTTCAGGCTCATAGTCATCATCAATATCAAGTGCAGCTAAGTGACTTGTGGAAGCATCCAAGTCAAGCTGCTCTGGCTCAATATCCCACCTCCTTGTGTCTCCTTCTTTGTAGGAAACTTGCTTGTGTGTAAGGAGGCGCAAGTTTGAATGCACATACACCAAGTCCTCTGCCTTTTTCGAATGTAGCCTATTGCGTTTTATTGAGTGGATGAAGGAGTATGTGCTCCAATTCCTCTCAGAAGAAGATGAACTAGCAACCTATTAAGACCAAATTAAATAGTTAGGAGTTACAAAATTTAAGTTGATTTAACTAAACAAAAATATTAATTAATAATTTAATATAAATATAAATTTAAAATTAAAATTAAAATTACAAAATATAAAACTTACTTGGGATAAAATTTTTATTGCAATAGGTTGGAGGTGCCTGTATTCTTGCCCATGGAAGTACCACCAACTATGAGCATCCACCCTAACCTTGTCTCGAACAGCATCAAGATTATGATCAACAGTACCAGAGCATGCAAAAGCCATGAACTCAGCCCTCACTCGATCACGTTGGTCACGATCAGTGAAGAGTCTACGAATTGTTGCCTTGTACCCTTGACCCACTTCAACATCCCTATATGGAGCAACTCTTGTTGAAGTAGAAAGTATCTCTGGACTATAATATTTGGGACTCAATGCAAAAGCAAGAAGATGCAACGGAGTGGTCATTTTGTTCCATCTATCAACAATGATTTCTTGTAGCTCTTTGAAGAACTTTTCTTCGGGATCTTCCTCTTTTGCATTGATGATGATTTTCATCTTCTCAATCATTGAGTCGATACCATCATATACTTCACCCAAACAAGGTCTATCCATGTCAGTGTAACGGATCATGCTCAATATGGGCTCAGTGAAACTGACGAGATACTCAACAAGGTCCCACCAACTATCATCTAGGATCCTTTGCTTGATCCTATTTGCCCTTTCACTGGTAGATTGCCTCCATATGGCCCAATTAGGGCTGATTACCATTGCAGAGAGTGCCTCACGAACCTTTATAAGGCGTCTCAACACAATTGTGTTGGAGGCAAAACGAGTCTCGGCAACCTGTTTGAAAATCAAAATTAAAACTAAAATATAATTTAAATTTACAAAATCAAAATTTAAAATTAACAAAAATTAAAAAAATTAAAAATATTGAGAATTAACTTACCTTCAACAACTCCAATTTTGAGAATTGTCTAAATATTCCTTGTGTCATATGGTGGTTGGTGACAAACATTTGAATGTCTTCGCCCTCAGCATACACCTGTTTGATCCATTCAATTTTGGATCCAATTTTTTGTAGCATTAGATTAAGGGAGTGGACAGCACAAGGTGTCCAAAAAATGTGTGGATACTTCTCCTCAACCAATAACCCAGCAGCCCTACAATTTTTGGCATTATCAGTTACAACTTGCACAACATTTTTATGGCCCACTTCTTCAATAGCTTGGCAAATGATGTTAGCAATAAATGGACCATCCTTCACCTATCCTTCACAATCCACTGCTCTCAAAAACATTGCCCCTTTAGGGGACACAGCAATAACATTGATCAATGGGCGATTTTTTGCATCTTTCCATCCATCAGAAACGATGGTCACCCCTGTTTCGATCCACGAATCCCTTATGGGCTTCAAAGAGTCTGCTACATGTTTCACCTCTTTCTCCAATAAGGTGCAACGAACCTTCTCAAAACCTGGGCCCTTATACCCCTTTGGAGCCTCATTAATAGATTTCACCATTTTTTGCCAATATGGTGAACGAACAACATTGAATGCCAATCCATTGGCATAGACACATCTTGCTATGTCTTGATCAGCAATCTCTCTTGCCTCATTCTGAAATGAAGCTTCCAACGGTCCCTTAGATCTTTTATTTGAAGAGGGCGTGGTTTGCTCTTGAGGGATGTCCATAAATGGATGGCTTCCTGTAGGTGGAAAATAAGAAGGCGGTGTAGGGGGTTTCATGAAACGAGATCCTTTCTTCAAAGGATGGCTTGTTTTACCACTGGCTGCTCTTTGGTCTGCCTTTTCTTGCTCAGCAATATATTTCAACACTATATTATCTGGAATGCCTTTCTCATCTTCACCTGGACAATTTTTTATGCCTGTTTCAGAGATCCCACACAAGTGCCCTTTCACTCGACTGTATGAGCTTGAATACTGAACATGGCAATGACTACAAATCCAAACATATCCTCCACCACCTGGAAGTTGTTGAACCATTTCTACATATTTCCAAAGGGGAGAGTTTGGGTTTGTTTTGAAACGAGATTGGCTTGAGCCTGAGGAGGTACCGGTTGCCATTGTAATATGGAATACCTAAGGCACAACATATTGAAATTTTGGTATTGATTGATTGAATTTGAAACTAACAGGCTTAATTAATTTCAAAAAATGAAAAAATTGAACATGTGTTATAGACATTTAGAGGAATGAAAAGTAAAACAAAACTAAAACTAAAAAACAAAACAAAAGAGTTGAAGTCCATTTGTTTAAAAAAAATGTAAAAAAAATAATCAAAAAACTTCAAAAAACCTACCTCTTTTGAAGAAATCTTGCTCAATGATCTTCTTGGCAACAAATAGGCACTTGCAAGTGCTTAGGAATAGCAGCACAACCAACTTCGAACAATCTACAATCAACCTTCAAGTCTATTCAAGCTTGTGCAAGCAAAAGAGAAAGTTCAGCAATGGAGGCAAAAAATCCTTTTTTTTCATTCACAAATTGGTAAATGACTATCACTTTACCTATTTCATGTTTTAGAGGCACATATTAGGGTTGGAAAGAATAAAAAAATATTTAAAAGTCAACAAAGACTTAAAAAATTATAAAAAAAAGTCAAATTCATGCTTTGAAGTCCGCCTGGGCGCGAAATTCTACCCGGGTTCGAACCGGGTTCGAAAAATTCGAACCCTGGTCGGACCCACAGTCCGGGTTCCGAACCCGGTTCGAACCCACAGAGCATTTTTCCGGACCCTGGGCGAATTAGGGCGAACCGGACCCGAATTTCGAACCCGGATCGAACCCGGGCCCCCCAGGGCCGAACCCGGTAACTTAGGAACTTAAAACTTGAATATAACTTGCCTCAGTTATCCTTTGCCAATGTGATACCCTTTAATTGTTCAGTTGTGACTTTGTGAATGGGAGAACTGAATGCTTTGTTACCTTTTGTCAACATATGCCAAGGGATCAATGTTTCATTTTTTCTTTATTACAGATTAATGCTTCAAAGGCCTGTCTGAATGAACATACACCATATGACCAATGCTTCAGTTTGACTCGTTTCAAGGGCCTATTTGTATGAAATTTTAAAATGTTCCTACTAGAAATCTTCTTTGATAAATGAAGGATAGCATTTGAGTTATAGATATAAGATGAGAAGAATTTTCCTAATCGGATAATACAAACACAGCTCCCAAAACCACAACAATTTTTTTTTTTGAAAGCCATGAGTGATAAAATGCAAGCAAATAGTCAAATGGGATAAGCTAAAGTGATAAAAGCATCAAGGCTACCATAGCAAAGACCAGGGTTCAAATCCCTAGGTGTTGAAAGTGGGTAAATTGCTGCATCTACTGATTGGGTTGGGTGTACCCATCAGAAGATGACAGGTACAACTCCTAGGTGAATTTGACAGTTTACTAATAATTTTGGACCAAGCAAATTACCATTTCTTTCAGATTGGTGTTAAGTTCTGAACTGGGTAATAAGGGTTAAATTGTCCACACAATTAGACCTATTAAAAAATTAGTGCCATATTTCCCCAATCAGTAGATGAGCAGTGAGCCTTGGCAACATACATATGCATACAGTATATGTATCTCCACAATAAAGAGGTGACTAGTTTACTTGATAACTGATTCCTTGTGATTGGGGGAACTAAACATTAAAAAAAATATGGTTTTTCTAGCAAATAAACATCACAAAAATCAAATCCTTGAATTACAGATTGAATTTGTGAAAGCAGAAATTGAAAATTTGAGGTCTCCATTGGTATGCTCTATTAACCAAAACTTCTTTTTTCTCAATTCATACTAAACCCCTGATATCTGGGTTGGATCCAAAGTCCTTCAACGCATGTACCTCCTTGAGAGCCTCACATCAACCAAGTGTGCATGCTGCCCTTTCATGCATGCCGCCCTTTCATGCATCCGCCCTTGTAGGTTGAGACATTCAGGTCAAGGATTTCATTGACCAATAGGCTAAGGCAGACGAATGGGAGATCCAAGAAATGAAAGCCACAAGCCAGTGCCCTTGTGCCAAAAGAGAGGTTGGTGGAGAGTCGTTCTCCTAAAATTTTGCACAAAATTGCAGCAATGTGGCTATAAATCCATGGTAAGCAATCATGCAGGGAATTCATTCATATCGTGGATATTTATTTATGATAACAATTTTTGTGGGAAAATAACCATTTTGAATTTATTGAACTTTAGTACATGGAAGACAGCCATGCAGGTAATATTCCCATTTTATAAGGGGAGTTTTGAAAAATGTTATAAAAGAAAATCCTACTAAAGTTAGTTGTTTACTGCAGCCCTCTACAAATATGCAAATTTTGGGCTTCCAGTATCAAAATTTTAGACATGAAGACTGGAAAATTAAAATTGTATCTTCCCTGTCAATCAAGGAATAGAGTTTGATCGATTAAGGGTTTCCAGTAAAAGATAAGCCAAATATCTAGTTTTCTTACATGAACTTGCCATGGATATTTTTGTTTTTTTTTATACAAGCAATGTATTAAATAGTTCTTTTATCAACAGACATTATGGAATAGACTTGCCGTAGGATTGTCAAGATAGCTTTCTCCTCTCTTGAAGATGGCAGGTGTTTGGGAGGTGTACTCAACTTCTCATGATACATGAGCCATAACATTGTTAAGATCCATCCTCCTGTCTTATATTAACTTTTGTACCTCCAAACCAGAGTAAGTTATAGCAAAACTGGCAATATGAAATCACATAGGAAATTAGTTAAAAAGCAATGTTCAATTCAACAGAATGCTTGATTCTTTTTTCTCAATGCAGTAAATTACCAGACTACAAATTAAATAAAAAACAAAAATAGAAAATTGCTACACCAATCAAGCAAACAATGCTACTGTTGTCAGGGAAATTAACCAACTCTGAAATGCATCAGAATACTGACCTCAAATTGTCTATCATATGAAGGAACAGCTTCCCTCATTACATTTCCTCTTGAAGTACCACTTGATGGCTCAACTGGTAAACTTAGCATTGAAAGGCGGGAAATCCTACAGGCTATTTGCTCTGGAAACTGCAAAACATAATGCTTATTAAGCACCAATAGAGTGAAATTTTCTTCAATAAAAGAGACAAATAATAGTTTTCAACAAGATATTGATTTGATCACTTCAGAGAATACAGAACAAATGTTGAGAAAAAATATACAATGAATTTTGGAAGTAAACTTTCCCCTTCAGTTTAGACAAATTGTTTCGCCTGCAAGATGGACTATTATGACATTGTATTATATGCAGTAAAAGAAGCCATGTAGAATTGTAAGTATTTAACTAAATAATAGGATAGGTTCTTGTGCAATGTGAACCAATACTAATGAAAAACGGATCAGAAATTTTGACTCTATATTAACACAACTGATTCCTAAAATGTACTAGTACATAATGATGTACTGCCAAAATACAAAATATATAAACAGAGAGCTCATCAATCACAAGAAACATTCATACACAGTGAGAAATCATACCTATACAGAAAATAGTACTTGAACCATTATCAATGTTAAAATGTCTTGTGGCACTAAGTGGGTGATCCACAGAATATGCCACTGGCTTAAACAAAAAGGAGTTTATTTTTTTGATTTTCCAGATAGATTTGATGGAATCACTCAAATGGAATATTAATGAAGCTTTGTGTCAGAATTGTACATCTGCTGCAAGCTTTATTATGCCTTTGGAATGCATCTTTCATGACTCCTGGAAGGACTGTGAGTAGAAAAATAAAGCTATCTAAAATTGGTCCTACTTTCGAATTGAGGTTTTGTTTTTGTAGTTTTGACCTGACCAATGAACCAACATGAAAAGGACATCGCTCAAGAGACCATATGAAAACAATGATTAAATACATTAGCGAACATAAGAATTCACTACACTAGGTATTATATAAAATAGGCATTTTCAAGGAACAATCCATCCTTCCTCAGTGATAGGGAAAAAGAAGGGAACCCCAAGACAATCTGGAACCCTCCTCCCCGACAAACCCTCAAGCTAGAGAGAAACGGACATATGCCATAACCAAAAAGACAACATGGTCTTTTGGTATGACATGGGCCTCATAACGCACGCTAATAATGTGGGTTAAATTGTGCCTCGAAGTAGATAAACCTAGTGTTGGTGTGTGTTTTGAGTACGCCACCGAACACAGAATAAAAATGCCCAAAGGACACTCTTATCCTCTCTTGAAAAGTGCTTGCAAAAATCTAGTAGACAATACAATAACTCCAAGGTTTCTTCGGTCAGGTCTTGACATGTGGATAAGGCCAGTGGGCGTTGTGATTGCTGGTAATCACAAGGGGACTTACATGAAATTCTTTTTGCAGGTTGGAGACTTAGACGGTTTTATCCTTGAAGGCTCTTTCGGTGGGTATCTTCAGATTTTCCAAAAAAATAAAAAAGGATAAGGGTTTAGAGATCTAAACTATGCCTAAGAATTTAAGAGACAGCAGCGACTAGATAAAATGGGTAACCACACTTCGTTTCGCCACCTTTGGACAACTACGCGAAGCAGGTGCAATCTTCAACGGAAGTGATAAGAATTTTCATATTTGAATCGGTAATTGAAACAAACAGAAGTTAAGCATCCACGATTTAATGGCTCAGACTAACTTTACACGTCAAATGCAAATCATCCACTCGACAAAAGTATGAGCAAAATTTTATCCGCCACTACGATCAAATCTATCATTCATCTAACCAATGTATAAATGAAATGCTATTCTAGTTCTAATCTAAGTGTTGAAGGAGAAATATTAAACCTTGCATACTACTTGAAAATATAAGTTGTTCTTAGCAAATCATGCACAAGAGCTTTTATAAACGGAAATAGTTTCGTCGCAACAATCTTTTATTACTCACTTCACAAATTACAAATGAGGGTCAATGAGTTTATATAGAGTTCTCAAATTGAATAAATGGCTCAGATTAAAAATGAGCCGACGGTCAAGATTTAACAAACGAAACCCTAATTAGGGTTTCCCAAAATGACTTCAGTTAACTGGCAATGAACAGCAATGAGTTGGCATTTGGAGCTATTTTCAAGGGACTACATCCTGATCCTCTCGAGCTGCCGTGTATTCGCCGAATCTGGACACGATCAAGGCAACCTCGTCCATGGTAACCTGCGGAAGCATGCCGATTCTGAATTCAAGCCCATCCATGCTCTCGGCGCATCTGGCGAAGGTCTCCTCCCACTCTGGTTCAGTCTTCTCAAAGGACTCTCTGATGCTCAAGAAGTTCGCCAATTTGGCCCAGTCCTGCCTCAAGATGGGCCCAGTGATGTCGAAGATATTTTCCTGGACACTTTTCTTCAAAACTTCCAACTGCAGGTCATTCTCTCGCAGCGCCTCTTTATCCAGGACATCGGCAATTATGTTGAGGATTCTGGCCTGAACTTCCTTGACCTGTTCCTCCAATCTGACACCATCAACCTTGACCCTCTCCAGGACTTCACCTCGTGCCGTCAAGGCCCAATACCAAGTGTGGAAGTCATAGGCTGCTCCCGCTGCGATGACGCCTCCCTCTATCAATTCTTGCTTAGGAACTCCTTTCAGAATCCTAAGGCAAGGGATTATTCTATCCTGCACGTCTGGAAGGCTGTCCCATACTTCTGCCAAAGAAGCGAGCCTAGAAAGCAAGGCAGTGGCTTGGTCATAAACCAAAGTTAGCCGCTCCACAAATGTCTCAGCTTCAGTCCCCTTTACGGCTATCCATTCTTTGGCTTCTTGAACCGTGAGCCTGTTTTCTTCCATCTCCCTAGTGGCCTCCTGTGAAGAGTCCGGAAGTAGAGGAGCTGCCGTAGTGTCCTGATCAAGTGGCTTGATCAAGTGCTGAATATATTCCCTTAAGCGCTCAATCTCTAATTGGCACTCCTTCCTTTTGGCTACCTCCTTTGCCAACCTTGATTTGATGGCGGACACAGAATTGTCCAAATCTTCCATTTCTTGGCCCTTAGTGGTTGGACCCAAGTCAATGGTCGTGATGGCGTAATCCTGTGGAGCCATATCCTCCTGCGGCTTGTCCACTGTAGGCACGGCGATTTGCACTGTCCTGTTGCCGGCCTCGTCTCTTTGTATGCTGGAGAATTTCTTTGCCGACTTTTTCGCCACGGTTTGAGACAATCTGGCTAAAAAGTCTGCCGTATCATCCTCTTCTGGTTCATCTGCCGACACTTGTACCTTTAGCCTCTCCTTCAGCCAATCCAGGATCGTAAGCTGCTCAACACCGTCTTCCTCCGGCACGCCTTCTTTATCAGGACCGTCTACAATTCCCCTAAGGGCTGAAATCATCCCTTCCTGAAAATCCTCATCTTGGGTGCCCACATTGTCGTCATCTGACTCCAATATTTCGGTGCCCGTGGGAGAAGGTGGCGCATCCTCATCTGGCTGAAGCTCCGCGTTGTCTTCAGGAATCGGAGAAGGATCCCTCATATCTGCCAGTGAAGCATCGGCGGTAGCCAATATCTCCTCAATATTTCTGGAGGCGGCTGATTGAGAAGGTTTCATCTTTGCCTGTTTCTGGACCGGCTCTTTGCCTGCAGCTATTTCTTTTCTTTTCCTAGACGTGGTGGCTTCTATCACTGGGAGGTCCTGTGATGCTCCCGCATTGGAAGAATAAGACTCTGCCTCGCTTAGCATGTCATAGGTCAGGGTTATCTTCTGGCGCCTTAATTCTTGAACTCGTTGATCAACCCACCACTGAGTAAACTTGATGACAGGCCTCATCAAGACGTTCAAGTCAGCATGCTCTGCTTCTGACCACTGGACGGCGGGCAAAGCCGAATTCTCATCGAAGCGCGGTTGCGTCTGATTTTCGTCCTCCTCCAATTGATCTGGCACGTGACAAAATTCTGTTGCCCTGATCAAGCTGAGAGGTAATCTGGACCACATCCTCCGTCTGACCTCAAATTCATCCGCAGCATTTGCCCAATAGTCCTCCAGTTCGACCCTATGCTTGTATCTCCTTCCATCCACCGTCTTGATGTGGTGATGGGGGTCGTAGTGATTTCTGGCCGGATATGGGGAAAAAGGGTAATGTTGTATCTCGATTCTGGCACTGTCAGCTGCCTGTGATGATGGGCAAGACTCCAGCATGTTCCCTATAAAGAAGGGAAAAGTAACTGCCGCCTTCTGTTTCACCCTTTGAAGACCCTGGAACTCTTCTAACTGCCTCAACACTTCGAGCAGGACCATCTTATTCGTGGGGAAGATGGGCAGACGGTACGGGCTTCCAGTGAATCCTTGAATTCTGATATACGTAAATCTTGGATATTGGATAAACCAAGACCCGTATTTACCGATTAGGCTTTTGGCCTCATGTGTCAGCCGCTGATGCGTCCCTCCCTGGAGTATCCTGGTGATGTACATCAAGAACGCGTCGTGGGCTCGCCTAAAGTGCGTCTTCTCCTTCAGCTGAAGTTGTGGGTAACAGTCATAAGGCTTTAGCTCATTCTCCTTACTGCCAACTGTGCCTTTGCAAATCAAACCTGCATATCTGTAAGTTCTAGCCAACATATAGATGACGTAAGAACTCATGTAAAACGTTTTGGTCTTCTCTAGGTTGATAAGCTGGTGGTGAAGATTATTGCTTATCATTCTAGCCCAGTTGAACATCTTGACACCTTCTGTGAGGTCCTCAATGAAGTAATACATCCATGGCTCAAAGGGTGCTCCTGAGGGATTGCCTGCCACTCTGTTCAGCAAGATAATAATATCTCCATAGTCTTCCTTGAAGTCCGTGCGCAGCAACTTCTTGGGCATCTTCTTAACAGACGGCCTAGGCTTGTCCAGCCAAGATTTGTTAAGGTTGGCAACACAAAGACCAGGGCTTTCATCATATAACTTCTGAGCATCTTCCTTAGTCTTGTAGACGGTTTTAGGATATGCTGGAATGCCGAAGGCTTCCTAAATGGCCAACTCTGTCAGATGCGCCAATACTCTCCCATCAGGCGCCACAATCCGCCTTGACTCAGCATCATAGTGAAGTGCACACTCCACCATCAGTTCAGCACAGCAAAGCGCAGGCGGGAATCCGACAGCTTGAAATATGTCGTTTCTCACCATCCTTCTAGCGGCAGGCGTCGGTAAGGGTCCGTTGTGTCCATATATCCTCTTTTTAAATTCCACGAGATCGATGTGGCCAAGATCTGTGTCTGAGACATTTTTCCATTTAGACTTTATTCTGGTCTTTGGCTGCGATCCTTTACTTGCAAACTTCATCTGCGCCTGCTTGGATATTTCTCCTTGATCGATCGGCAGCCTGCAAGCACAAAATACTTAACATTAATACAAGATTATTTAAATTTAATGAGTTTCGGGGTGTAGCTTGGACAAATCGCACTTTCAACCTTATTAAATTAAAAATTTCTGTCAAAAAGCAGGCTGAAAGTAATTAAATTCGCCCATCATGAATGAAATTCGTGCCGGAAATGAAGTAGAAGATAGAAACACAGTGCAAATACATTGTAAACTAACTTCCAAACCTCGAAGATCATGTTGTGGCTGCAAATGAATTTAAAAATTCAAAAAATCTGCCAGAAGAAGTGCGCCAATATGCTAGAAGTACGACTTCAGCAAAGAAATAAATTACTTCTCTCAAAAATCACGCCTGTCAATAAGAAAATGCTATCTCGATTCTCACAATGATGTTATTCTCACAAACTTCTCCTTCGCGAATGATTTCCTGAAGATTCGAGAGAGATAGCTACTTCACAACCGGAATTGTGAAGAAATGAGTTGCTGAAACTCATTTTATGGCTGAGAAGTGCGATTTTCTTCAAGGCATTGTTTTCTTTCCTTTGATTTTCTTCCAATTTTTAGAAACGTTTTCTTCTCAGATTGGCAAATTTCTAATTTCACTTTCAGTTATCGAGGCAAGTTTCTAATTTTCATCTCTGCTTGAGATTTTCGAATTTTCTCAAAGAAAATTGTCTAAGTTTGGAAAAGATATTAAATTAATTGTCCAAATTTAATTTTCCAATGTATTTTAAATCTTCCGAACATGGCAAAGTTTAAATTTATCTAAGGCAGACTAGTTTAATCTTCCAAATAATCTCCGGATTTTGAATTTTTAATTAAAATTCCCTAAGTGTCAGGGAAATAATTAAAAATATTAAAATATTAAATTCCAACCCGTTTAACCTTGATACATGGCTAAGTTTCGTTCGTCAGAGGCAAAAATATCTCTTTTCAAATTGTCTGCCTAGCCAAAATATGCTCAATAGCTCATCTGCCAAATTTCAACTTTCTAGGCGGAGTTCTGACCTCTTTGGACATTTTTATTTAGCCAAACGATTCATCTTCTGGGTTGGGCGAACTTGGAGATCTCTGCCACTTTGCCATTTTTTTACTAGTGCCTTAGGAATTTTCCAAGCTGAGAGGGGCGGACTTCATGCTTGCTCTGCCAAACACTCTGCATTTTGTGCCAAAGAATTTCATTCCGTTGTGCTGAGGCGTGATTTTTATGCCGGCCAAAACCTCTTCTTCTTCTAGATAATTCTCCGTTTTTCATGCCTTAGAATAATTTTCCTTCCAAAGTTTGGACGAATCTCTTATAATCTCTTGCCTATGGCGTATTTTTATTATCCATTGGTCTTAGACTTTCCTTGCCATGGCGAATTTTATTTGTGCCTTGTCCAACGGCAAATTCCACTTGTTTTAATCATTTAATTCGATTTCCAATGAATTCCCTTGCAATTTCACCCCTTTCCAAACACCTTGGAGCGCACCCCTTCATGTTTTACCTTCTCCACACTTCTTGGGGCGGACTTCATGTGCCTCATGCCATTTTCCTTAGGCTGGGCGGACTTTGATCCTTGTGTGCCATCCTTTTCTAGGGGCGGACTTCAGCTTCTCCATGCCACTTTCCATATGGCGAACTTCATCATGCCTTAGCTACTTCCTATCCTGCTGGGCGGACTTGGAGACCCTCATGCCATTTGACTTTCTTGGGCGGACTTTGACCTTCTTGTGCCAAGGGCGGACTTTGGCTTCCTCAAGCCATGCGCCATTTCCAAACATCCTGGGCGGACTTCACCTTCCTCCATGCCAAGGGCGGACTTGGCAACTTTCATGCCATGGCGGACTTGAGCTTCTCCATGCCAAGGGCGGACTTGGAGACCACCTTGCCTATGGCGGACTTGGCAACTTTCATGCCAGTGCCTATCTTTGGCATGCCAAAGGTAGGGTGGACTTTGAGGTTTCCATGCCATCTTCTTTCTTGATGGCGCCATTCTCAGACTTAAGCACTTTCCCAAAATTTTCACCATTTTTCAAACTTTTTTCATTTTGCCTTGATTTTCTTGATTTCTGGAGACGTGTTGATTTTCTGCTCTGTGGGATCCAAAAATAGAAACTTTTTCCCAAAATAGAAACTTTCCAAAAATAGAAAAAGCAAAAAAGCATCCCTAAAAAATAGGAACTCCAGAATGGCCTAAAAATGCCAAAAATCAAAAAAGCAAAAAGCAAAAAAGCAGAATCCCTAAAAAATAGGAAGTGTCAGAAATGACCGAAAGCAATGGCGATCTTCGTCTACCGGGTCTTCTAAGCACTTCTATGACGTTAAGGCCCAAAAACGGGTTCAAAATCTCAACTTAGCCAGACTGACTTTCAAAATTTACCCAAATTAAAGACTCTCAAAGACGTTGCGCAGAGGGCGGAACCAAACTTGGGGGTCCCCATTTGCGATGGGGCGATGTGTGAAATAGGTCACAACACCTAGGAGCTTGGAAATGTGATAAAAAAGACAGAACCAAAGCTATTATGGTCTTACTTGGAGAAGAGTGTGATTAAAACCCCCAACAATTAGCAACCTTCCTGCCAAGGCAATTTATATCGAAGTTGTCTACCGACTCTAAATGACCCTGTGGTTATTAGATTAATTAAGTGTTATTGTATTTGTAATAATGCCTACAAAGGTTTAATGTTCTTAGAATTGTTTTGGCATTGCTTTGCTTGTTCTATCATTAGCACATTGTTGTGTGTAGTTTGTGTAATTGTTGCGAGGTTGTTCCTTAATTGTAGGAGTTGTAATTTAAATCTTTGGCTGATATAATAAGCCACTTTGTAATGTAATCCCCACAGCTTGTTCATTCAATCTAATATGCTATCAGAGCCAAGTGAATCCTGTGGGAGTGTAACCAGAATTGTTTTTGAAGCCTCAAGTTGTGTATGCTCCAAATTTTCTTGCTGCACATTTTTTACTGTGTTTATCAACTGAACCAAGTTGCAGTCTGGGCATCCAACTTTGCCCAACCAACTCAAGGTTCCTCCTATTGGGATACTCTAAGCAAACAAACAGATCCACCAGAGATCTGCTTATTCACAGCTGTAATTTTCATGATCTCATACTTGAGCTGTGCTCTGACCATTACTTCCATGATTTAGTGTTTCTTCATGGGGAGGGAAAACAACTAGATCTGTTCAAGGAAGAATGGTTCCACACAGAATTATTAGAATCGAGTAGAAGAGAAGTTGCAAATGAGAATCATGTAGAGATTCAAAGCCTAGAATGAATGAAAACAAAAGAAGTCACATGCATTTGAGGAAGTGCTGCAGGCATGAGAGAGAAGTGAGAAGCATCAGGCAAGAGTCTTGTGTAGTTTAAATTGCTGACATGGGGCATGTTTGATCTAGCAATTGGTGGAAGCAAGGAGTTTTATTATATTGAAATCAATGACTGATATCTTCTACAGTGAGTGGAAAATTCCATCATTGCATTTATCATTCAGATATACAGTCAGAAACAAAAGAAGGAATTGCAGTAGCTAATAACATAACCAGCAGTCGGAATTATTGCATAGCCTATGCAAATTTGAGCATCTTGGTCATTCCCAAGACAGGTATATATCTCTCGGGCCCTGGGCCTCCATAATCCTGTCTGTGCCCTGTAAGCTAAAGTTGCTCTTAACATACTTGGGACCACTAAGCACAGTCATGAAAACCAGCAAAAGACTGGAAGCAACATAGACTTCAGCAGCAAAGTGTAGTAATGGTGGAGGTTTGTTGGCAAGTTCATAAAATTTGATGAAGTTTATAAAACTTCATAAGATTTTAGGGTATATATATATATGGGGACGCGTCCCCTGTCCCAGAAGGGGCCATCCCCATCCCCAGCCGTCCTCGGGATGGGGGGATGCAAAGGGGACGTCCCCTTGCTGTCCTCAAACTAGGCAAATCAACAGGAAACGGCAGGAAATGTCCCCGTCCGTTTGGGGACAGCTAACTGTCCCCGGGACGGTTGGGGGACGTCGGGGATGTCCCTCGCCATCCCGGGGACAGCTAGCCATCCCCAAACGGACGAGGACACTTCACCAGCAAAAATAACATTACAAACTAATGCTTTTATGGTTCTTTGATGCAGATTTGCATATATATTGTATGTTACTGTATATTTTCTGTTTGTATCTGTTTGTATCAGATTTGCATATATTTTGTGTGTATGGTACTGTATATTTCTTGTGCATGTTATTGTATTCCTTGTGTGTCTTCAGTGTGTGAATAGCTTTCTAGCCTACTTTTCTATCCAGAAGCCATTGTAGTACTTTGAAGAATGTTATAGGCCTAAGAAATTTGAGGTTTACCAACTGCATGCCTGTTTGTCGAAGCTCTTTTGGATAAAATGCCTATGCAATTTTAGTTACCAATGTTAGGAAGCATACTTCTTGATCCATCTTCAGGGTAATTTGCTTTGTGTGTCAAGAGTAGTTTGAATAGCTAAGAAGCATCAGCATCCAAGGCTAAGAAGTTATGTACTCTACCTAAGAGATTTGCACTATTGGGGTTTTCTTGTTTTTTTTACTTTTGAACCATGGTTTTATTGATGTTTGAGACTTCTGTTATAATGCTTTATTGACATTTATTATGCTGTTATACTAATGCTCTCATGATTTATTTACATACTGATATTTTTGTTATCAGTTATTGACATATCTCTCTCTCTTTCCTTCTCTCTCTATAATATATTAATAAATTTTGAAAAATTCATATATATATATATATATATATATTTGTATATCGCCATCCCCTGTTGTCCCCTAAAAATGCCCCCCTAGGGGATGTCCCAGAAACGCGTCCCCTATTGCCCCCTCGTCCCTGTCCCCGAAACGCCGTGGAACATATATATATATAATTAAACTTTCTGAAGTTCCGAGTTTATATTATTTAAACTTTAAAACTCAATTTAATTTATTTTTCATCAAGGGTTCCGGATCAAATTAATTTTGTATCTTTTGATCTGATCAATATTTTTGCCTAAAAATTTGTCACATTGAGGTAGTAACCACATAAACTCTGCAAATTTGTTTTGCTCCAGTATTAACAAGTCATCAAATTTAATTATTTCCATTCATCTAGAGTCTCGTATTGTGTCTTGAGATGGCAAGAGTCCAAACATTGCTTTTTCCCGACATTGAGAAGCCAATTAGGAAAACTACAGCCTATCAAGTCACACGATACTCACCATTTGTGAGTATAGTGGTGATCAGATCGTGCTGAAAGAGGAAAGCCTGATCAAGATCCAAAGGATTATTACAAAAGGCATATGGCAGATTTAATACTTTCGAAGTTGCCTATTGTAGCTGCATTGATTTCAAAAGTTTAAAATGCAACTGGTACAGCAACTTTTTGGAAGAATCTAAAAACCAAATACCAAACATCAGAGGCTAGTTAGTTGTTGGATTGGAAATTCTTATTATTTTCTTCTAAGTTGCAGGAGTGCAGATCTGTCTCAAGATCCTTGTTGCGTTTGAAGGATCTAAGTGATCAATTGTCTTCTATTCAAAAGTCGGAGGATGTAAAATCCCCTCTTGAGTTTTATCGATATTTTTTGAACGATTTTCACAGTTTGACATATGTAGACATATTGTCAAACAGTTGTCATGCTTTTGGTTCTAGATAGTTCAGGACTTCTCTCACATCACAGTATTCTCAATATGATTTGCACATAAAATGAGGATTTATACTCTATGCAAACAATATAAGAGCTGAAACACTGCATGTAATAAATGGCAACTTCGTCAAACAACTGAATTAGCAGAATGTCTTATGCATTTACAGTCCGGTATATATAGATATAAAATACTCTCATTACATGTGCAGACCTGGAAATGAAGTTTGTACAGGCTTTGATGGATCCAAGCTCTCTATTGCTCTTTGTAGGACTCGCCACATCAGCAATACACCAAGCGAATGAATAGAGATAATTGACCTAAGCATAATCGATGTCTTTTCCTTGATTTTGGCCACCTCCAATCTACTAGTCATACCAATACCTAGATCCCATAGCCAAATTGGAAGTCCATCATCCCCAACACCTGCTGACTCCCACTGTGCCACTTTGATAACCATTGGAATCCAAATGAGCCAAGTCTCAAATTCCTATTTCTGGAAGCAACAACCATCAAGAGAAAGCAAAGTAGGAGACTTGCAAAATTCGGATTAATCTGTCGACAATGGAAGCACGTCATACCAGAGTGAACCGTGCAACCCTTTATCCAACCCGTATTTATGTACTATCAGATCATTCGTACACAGGATGAAAGAAAAATGGTGAGCACACCTCATCATGCAATCAAGGTGAAACTCACCCACTTGTGTCGATGGAATGCTAGTACAGTCACGTGGATTCCACACTTCACTGCCACCAATAGAGGATGACTCGCAACTCAGATCGTGATGGAGAGACCTTGCAATAGCTCTATAAACCTTCTCTGCAACCCTGATGGCAAGGTCTCTGTCTGAAAGCAAATAGAGGT
Source organism: Sequoiadendron giganteum (assembly GCA_007115665.2). NCBI lineage: Eukaryota > Viridiplantae > Streptophyta > Pinopsida > Cupressales > Cupressaceae > Sequoiadendron > Sequoiadendron giganteum. Next base: position 585,236,501 of record CM021101.1, read on the forward strand.
AATATGATTTTATTACCTCTAAAGCATGCTTGATAGTCTACAAACTTGGGATAGAAGCTCCAACCGATACCAAAGGAGGTATTCGACAAACTTATGCATGCTATCGAAGCAAGTTAAGGTTTGAACAACCTTATCTTTAGTAACCTTTAGTTGAACCTTCCATTCATGTGACTCATTAGACCGATGATGACAATCAGCTGCATAAATTGAATTTTCCGATTTGCTTTCAAGAGGGAGAAACATATCATCATGAATGCCATTTTCCCCACTAGATGATGCCCTGCAATCCTCCTGTAGAGAAGATGGAACAGTGTTGCAATCTAACACACAACCCTCAGCAGAATCCACCTCATCATTACCAAACCTATCAATAGCAATCTCTACATCACCAGTGTAGAGACTTGGGCATATTTCACCTGTGTTGATGATTTTTCTTCAAAGACACCTGCTGCAACATATTGTTCCCTTTTAAACTCATCTAGTGCACTCATCCCATTGGTGTCATCTGCATTTGTAATTGAAATTGATGTTTCCACCTCTTCAATATGCACATTCCCACAATCAGTGGATGTATGCTCATCACTGATGGTTGCTATAGATAGTTGAGTTTCAGTTGAGTGATGAAGAATGTGCCAAGCTCAACTCCATGGCGAGCTCATCAATCCGAATCTATGACTCTTGAAGGGCCATTTGAGTGCTCTTCAAGGAGTCCATGGTAACCTCAAGCTCATAAGTGAGCTTATTGACCTCCTCTTTCATAATAAATCTCATCAAACATGAGAAGATGGTCTCGATCGGAGAGTAGATGTAGGTAGTTAGATTTCATCACCACCACTGCTTCTCTAAGTGCTTGAAACTCAGCAACGAAAAGCTCTCCATCAAAGTGCTTATGTGTTCCTGGAGTCTTCCAACAATAATTCGCCAACAACTTATGAGTGTCATCAAAATGTTTTATGGCTGCACTGATCATGTCTTCATTGACCTTCAACTGGCCTGCCAAATGTTGGGACCCTTGAGACCTATCATCCTCATACAAAATTTCTGATTTGTAATCAGCACTATGATAAGATATCGAATCACCATCATCAACTGATTGGAAAACATCATCATGTGGGCTATCATCATGCCTATCGTAAGTACTAGTGTCATCCACCTCATAGGAAAGCTCTAATGGAGTATTAGAGGTTGTTGTTTGACAAGCTCATTGCACACTTCCTCTTCCAGACTAGATGCATGTACATCCAAAGAGTCATCTTGGGATTCCGTCAAACAACCATCATGAGGAATAGGTTCCTCGTCAATAACAGCTACAGATTTGCATCCATCATCTTTCTTCCCAACTGATAAATGTAGCTCCTGTCCTTGATCCTGACACCTATGGCTAGGTTCCCAAGCTTCTTTGCATACAAAGCAAAGTTTCTTTCTCCGAAGATCATTTTTGCTGCTTCCTTTGTGTAAGTCTTCCTCCTTTCCTTTTTCATTTGTATTAGTGTTTGCTTTCCTTTGCAAAAAGAGGATCTAATATTTCAGTATGTTGTAGAAGCTTCATCAAATTCCTATCATAGTCTTGGAAACTTTGCATTAATTCCCTCAAAAGCTCCAGCATAGTCTTCATCTTTTCTCAACCAACAATCAATTGCAACTGAGGAAAAAAAAACCAATATTGTCATGAAACTTCTGCAATCAAAATGTGTTTCCAAACTCATAGGCTGGTAGGATGCACAACTCTGATACCACTATAAAATCCCCTCTTGAGTTTTATCGATAATTTTTGAACGATTTTCACAGTTTGACATATGTAGACATATTATCAAACAGTTGTCATGCTTTTGGTTCTAGATGGTGTAAAACTGCTCTCACAACACAGTATTCTCAGTATGATTTGCACATAAAATGAGAATTTATACTCTATGCAAACAATATAAGAGCTGAAACATTGCATGTAATAAATGGCAACTTCAAACAACTGAATTAATAGAATGTCTTATGCATTTACAGTCCGGTATATATAGACATAAAATAATCTCACTACATGCGCAGACCTCGAAATGAAGTTTGTACAAGCTTTGATGGATCCAAGCTATCTATTGCTCTTCGTAGGACTCAGCACATCAGCAATATACCCAATGAATGAACAAAGATAATTGACCTGAGCATAATCGATGTTTTTTCCTTGATTCTAGCCACCTCCAATCTATATAATCCTTCAAGTAGCAAAGAGCAAAGCATACAGTACCTTCCAGGATGTGCACGTCCCCTCCAACATGCTAAGCATAACTTCTTGACCAATCTTATTCTCCACGTAGGAGTTGTCAACTCAGCAGCTACCTGTGTGATTGATTCTGTGAGGTGTGGTTAATGCTATAAGAGAAGCGGCGGCTCTAGGAAACGAGTCGATGCTTCTTTGCCTTTCAACGTTGGTCCCACGATTAAACATGGATTACAATTGTTGGCACATCATACATTATCCTCCAAATGATACGATTCAGAAATACCTATGCCACGTCCTCCATATTGAATGGCATCTTAAGGTCAAAGGCTGCGGATACAATATAAGAGGGCGACTTCCTTGAAGATAATGCCATGACCCTTAGATAAATGTTGAATTTGTCTCTTATAATACCTGGTAGTTAGGAAAGTATTAAGAAGACTGCAATAGTATTAGTTTGTCTTATTATCAGATCAACTTTTACAATCCCCAATTTGTCTTTATCTGGAATTTGTCTTATCTGAATTGACCATGTTGTTGCTAGCGTTGAGTGTTTGAGAGGTATCAGCCTATGTAAGAATTATAGCTGTGGCATATATCCATTCTTTGACCCGATTCAATTTGTTAATGGATGATAGCTGCGGTCAGATATAAATAAACGAATGCTGAAAGCATCTTCGTTATTTATATATGATCAAGATTATCCTTCTTATTTCATATTTCTGGAAATCGAATTTATGAGCGTAAATATATAAATTCGTATTAAATAAAATGTTATTTCTGCATTTAAATAAATCGGAACTTATACACTCACCACATATAAGGTTATGTGTGTGTTAAATAAACACTAACCGAATGGTAATCGGTTGTGTATGGAACCCGTGCGCCCAAAGGGATACGTCCCTTGAGCAGACGTGTCTCCACATGTGGAGACACGTCCTCTCAAGAGACGCACCCCTTAGTGACGGGTCTCCTAAACATATAAAAGGTAGTTCCATTCGTGATATGCAAACATTGAAATCAATTAATGTTCTGCAATCAACACATTCGACATCAAGAGAAGAAATATGGAAAAACGTCTTTGACAAAGATAATCAAACCTGTTTGAATATGACGATCTTTAACATGGTATCAGAGCCACGTTATAACAAGTCTGTATCTTCAATCATCCTGTGCGTAAGAATCACTCGGTGCATTTGTTGAAAGCAAGAGAGGTGACGAAAGAATTTGATGCGATACCATGGGACCCTCTCTACATCGAAAGAATTGTTCACCAGCACCTCTCTACATTACAGCACCCGACAGGCTATCCCCGATGGATGTGCACTGAGTCGTGTGGGATGAGGACATTTTTTAGTTTTACTTCGCACCTATAGGAAGCCGCGGCAATGTGTGTGGGCCTTGTTGTTAAGTATGCGACTGTGAGCAGATGTGTTCTTAACAGTATGGCGCGGGCCACATGTGACAGAGGTAACCATGTATTGCTAGGCGATTCACGGGTTGTAGCTGGTATTGCGGTAGTAGCTGGTAATGACTTGAGACACCGAAGCGGACTCCATTTGCCATTTGCCAGATCTCCGTGGGCAAGGCCATTGTCAGGCGCACAAATGAAAGCCTTCATCCCGACATCGTGAGTAGCACGCAGACAGGTTTTATCATCCTTCACTTAGGATCGACATGCCTAAAGCCGTATTGTGTATGGTCTTCTGGCGATAGCGCATACGGTGATTAAATCATCCAGGCTGTTCAGTATTGAGTCTCATCCATGACTCCAAGTGCAACGGAATCCATTGATGCCTTGACGGGAGTGGTTCTGTCATCTATCAAGCAGCAAATCTGGGAGACGGGAATGCAAGTTCTTCCTAGAGCGACTTTCATACACCCAATTGAGTCCCCCGTGCCACTACAAGGAGTCGTGCATATGGTCAAAGATATATTCCTGAACATTGGTCGGAGATACGCAAATTGACTATATTCTGCACCAACACTATGATCCGCGTATAATTCTTGGAACTGCTTGTGAATTTCATTGCCAAGTATTTTGGTACAAATAAGTGTCAGAAGTTGGATACTGCGTGTGAATAGACTGAAGCCGCTCTATATAATAAAGTGGAGTCGATATTATGGAGTGCCATGACTGGTCAAATAAATCGACACCAGTCCACTTAGAGCTGTAATACCAAGACAACCATCTGGTTAGATATAGGATCTAAAAGGGATAAAACTTGCTGGAGAGGGATCACTATCTACTGTATTGGACTGCTCTGCTAACAATTTGGAGAGTAACTGTGATTACAACATTAGTCAAGAGGCGACACCACTGCTAAGAGCAGAGCAAATCGTACTTTTCAGATCTCAGGAAAGGTGCATACCTGAAAAGGAGTTTCCAATTAGCAGACATAAGTATTCCTTGGTTAAAACTATGAATTTTCTTCTAGGCTAAATTTCAGTATGCTAAATTGTGCAAATCTGACATCGTTTGCTTGGAGTGCATGTAACTAGTAAATGATTGCTTTTATAGATTAGCTCTTCCGAGAACAGTAAAGATGGAAGAAAGAAATGTCTAGATCAACAAAATGAATGATGAATTAAATTATCTAGGATTAATTAAAGAGATCATGATTTCAATGAGATAAGTATAATTATTAATTCATACTATAACATTGAGATAGTATTTTTGAGATGGTTGTGTCTCATGAACTGTTAGTAATCTCTTCTATTGATTTTAGGTCGGATAAAGAAATGAAAGAGATTACTTCCAAGAAGAGCGTGATGCATCCTATAGGTTGAAAAATGGAGACACTGCTTGCAACCTTGAGATTGTGTGAATGGCTAAAGACATCTCTTCGAAGAGGAAGCATTAACCTTAAGAGGGAGTTCTATGATTCAAAGTTGCAAGGACAGATGCTAAATTCTTTAAGTACCTCTTCAACAATTGAGATCAGAATTGCTCATGTCTGTCAACCTAGATTTAACATTGGTAGCTCCGCAAACTTATTAATATTAGAGTGATCTGGGATAAGGTTGAAAAGATCAACCTGAATCTCTACAAAGGTGTGAGTTGGAAAGCGTTTCTCTAAAGCAAAGTTTTACAGACAATTTTGGACGAGGAGGTCAGGAGGCTGATACAAGTACTTAGAGCTTTAGAGGGAGTCACATCTTCACTTGTTGTAATGCTTAATTTTCTGAGATAGAGAGATATGAGGTGAAAGCCTTGTTCATCTCTGAGACTGAGATGAGGCTCATGTTGAGAGACTCCATGACGACAGGTCCCAGGATCTAACTTCAGAAGAACCCCTAGCACCCGTAGTGTGGCTTAAAAGGGGGTGTTGGAAATAAGCCACACCCGGACTGACGATGGGCAGGCCACAAGGGGCTCGTAGCTCAGTTGATAAAGCACTCCTACGGCAAAAGGAAGGTCCTAGTGAATGCTCTAAGCCAGTTCAGGTGTGAGCCAAAGGAACTTCACCTTATGGCTGTAAAACATACATTGAGATATCTTCTAAGCACTACTGAATTTGATTGGGTTGGAAGTGTAACCGATCGGAAAAGCACATCAAGATGTTGCTTCAGTTTAGGATCGGCTATGATCTCCTGGATTTGCAGAAAACAATCTTCAGTTGCACAAAGTTCAACAGAAGCTTAATACATTGCAGCCTCAATGGGAGCAAGAGGAGCAGTTTGGCTTCGTAAATTGCTTGTGGGACTCTTTGGTGAGCCCTTGAATCCTACAATTATTCATTGTGATAATCAGAGTTGCATCAAACTCTCTGTGAATCCTGTCTTTCATGATAGATCTAAGCACATTGAGATCCCCTATCATTATGTAAGAGATATGGTGGAAGGAAAATGATCCAGTTGGAGTATATTAGTACAAATGATCAAACTGCAGACATTCTCACCAAGCCTCTCTCCCGGATCAAGGTAGAGCACTTCAGGAAGAAACTTGGTATGGTTGAAATGTAATTTGTTATTTATGTTTGAAATACAAATTGTTTATAAATTGTACTAATATATAAAGATGTTTAATGTGTAAACTCTTTTGTCATGTGTGTGACTCCATGACTTTATGGGCCTACTCCCCCTGTGTACATTATCGAAAGGTGACGATCTTTCTGATAATGAACACTTGTATTTGACATTGTAAAGTGACGACTCTACAATGATGAACTATCATGATAGATATCATGTGACTTGATATCTGTGGACATGTCATGATAGTATCTCTTGGACACCTTGATGGATATCATGAGACTTAATATTTGAAGATCATTGTGATCCTTAAGAGATAATCATGGTGGATATTTATATCCGTGGATATGCCATGAATTATGGTAGACATCATGTGACTTGATGTCAGTGCACATACCATAATAATAAAGATGTGTTATGGAGAATGTCATGTGACTTGACACTTTCAGAAGCATACCATATCTTCTGATATCACGAGTTAGGTGATATCACTTTTGAAGTTATCCTCCTTAGTTAAAGAGGGAGTGTTTAATAATAAAGATGTGTTATGGCGAATGTCATGTGACTTGACACTTTCAGAAGCATACCATATCTTCTGATATCACGAGTTAGGTGATATCACTTTTGAAGTTATCCTCCCTAGTTAAAGAGGGAGTGTTTAATAATAAAGATGTGTTATGGAGAATGTCATGTGACTTGACACTTTCAGAAGCATACCATATCTTCTGATATCACGAGTTAGGTGATATCACTTTTGAAGTTATCCTCCCTAGTTAAAGAGGGAGTGTTGAATAATAAAGATGTGTTATGAAGAATGTCATGTGACTTGACAATATTGAGAAATCATACCATATCTTAGATATCACGTGTTAAGGTGATATCTCTACTTATTTGATTTGAAATATTTTCCCTAGCTAAGAAGGAGTGTTAATGGATGATAGCTGCGGTCAGATATAAATAAACGAATGCTGAAAGCATCTTCGTTATTTATATATGATCAAGATTATCCTTCTTATTTCATATTTCTGGAAATCGAATTTATGAGCATAAATATATAAATTCGTATTAAATAAAATGTTATTTCTGCATTTAAATAAATCGGAACTTATACACTCACCACATATAAGGTTATGTGTGTGTTAAATAAACACTAACCGAATGGTAATCGGTTGTGTATGGAACCCACGCGCCCAAAGGGACACGTCCTCTCAAGAGATGCACCCCTTAGTGACAGGTCTCCTAAACATATAAAAGGTAGTTCCATTCGTGATATGCAAACATCGAAATCAACTAATGTTCTGCAATCAGCACATTCGACATCAAGAGAAGAAATATGGAAAAACGTCTTTGACAAAGATAATCAGACTTGTTTGAATATGACGATCTTTAACACAATTTGAATACTATATATAATTTCCTACAAGAGTATTACTAACACGGGGAATATAAGGAGATTCAAAACCCACATATTCTGAAAATAACATTAAACCCTGAATAACTAAAATGGTATGAATATATATTGTTGTTGATGAATGCACAGTTACCCTAAATAACTAAAATGGTATGAATATATATAAAATATCAAATCATCACTTGGAGATCTATAAAATTACACCTGAAAGCCCTCCTGGCTAGATTCTCTAATCATCCACTAGAATTTTGTCTTCGAAGAAGACACCACAAAATTCCCACAATCGATCTTTGAAGCCCAAATGCAAAACCTATGTGATTTTGCCAAAAGAGGGCCTGGGTTTTCGTCCAAATCCATAGACTTGAGGGCTTCCATCCTCAAGTACCAAAAAGTTGAGCTCTCCCAAAAATCTAAGTTACGTATTCAATTTCGGGTTCGGGTTCAAGTTCAAGGGTTCGGTTCATGGGTTTGGGCAAAAATTTTTTGGGGGTTGGGTTCATTTTGTGTTCATTAGTACCAAAACATTACAAAATAAAACTATAATGCAAAGTTAATATTAATAAATAATAAAGTTAATATATAATATAATAATTAATATTAATAAAATTAATATATAATGTTATAATATATTAATATAATAATAAAATTAATATATAATGTTATAATATATTAATATAATAATAAAATTATAAAAAAACTGTGTTATACGGGGACGCGTCTCCTGCCCCAAAACCCCCTGTACCCGTCCCCATCTGTCCCGGGGACAGGGGGATGCATCGGGGACAGTCCCTGGCCGTCCCCGAATTAAGAAAATTCACAGGAAACGGTAGGAAACGTTTCCTCCTGGCTGGGAACGGTCCCCCGTCCCCTGCATGCCTAAAGCCTCCAAACATTAAAAAAACATAAAATTTTGTTTTTTAAAATTCTTTTACCTGCTACTAAATGTTGTGCGGGGCCCACATTGACTAGCGACCTAAATTTTTCTCCAAAAACTATAGAGTAAAATGTGAATGAAAACTATCGAACTGTGCTCTCACAGCAAACCACAGCTCTGAGGAAATAAGGTCATGTGATTTTACTAGATCTATGTGCTACATATTTTTATCAAAGATTTTGTACACAAGATCATTTCCATTGAAACAACTAGTTTTTCATAAAAGATTGCAGACATCTTTGTGTAGATTTTCACCATATGAAACTCAATGCAACATCATATGTTTAGATTAACACAAACAATAAATAAGGTAGTGCAGACCCATAATGGAAGCAACATATCACGCTTGTGAGATTTAAGGCAAGCAATAAACATTCTGTCCAAATCTTATTTTTCTTGTGCAGAAGATTCCTCAAGCCTGATCATCTTAACTTTAAGCTCATTTTACCTCTGTTCTAGCTGGTATTTTATGTTTTGAACCTTTGGTATCAAGTTGTCTATAGAATGGTAATGATATATCATCAGGTATAATCTATCTATACAAGATGGTGATTAGATACAAACTCGATACAATTTTTGTATGTGGGTTTTGGAAGCTTCACAAACCACGACCAATATGTAAATTTGTGATATTGATAAAAAGATAGATTTATTCCTACTGCACAACATCAGAAATTCCATGATTCAACTGATAATGCAGACATATATTTCAGAATCATATGGCCATCTTTTGTATGAATAATAAATTGCAATTGACAAATAAAACCAATTTTTACCTAAGGCATGCTTAATCACTGTATGGATGTGAAGAAATATGATTGATAACAAATCAGATGGCCTCAATTTTATCAGCTCTCTTTTCAAGGTTTTCAAAAGTAAACACTTCCTCAAGAATCATTACAAGTTCAACAGTACCTAAGCTGTCTAATCCCAGGTTCTTTTAAAAGTTAGCAGACCAAAGAACCTGCCATAGTTGCAATTGCAATGTCTTAAATAGGACGCATAAGATCATCCCAATATTTCAGAAACGTCTGCTCCAAGGTATTTTAGCTACAAAGTATTTCAAAATATTTTACTAAAATGGTTTATGAAACACTCAGTGCATGCTGAAACAAAGAAATTTTGTTTGAGCCCAAAGTAAACTCCATTTCAAACAAGGAAATGGTCCTTACCAAAAGGTTTGTATCCTTTATATATTGATATTGTTGTTATCAATTATTAATTTATTGACATATATTTTCTCTCTGTCTATAATATATTAATAAATTTGAAAAAATCATATATATTTATGTATTTTGTATGTCGCTGTCCCCTACCATCCCCTACCGTCACCTAAAAATGGCCCCCTAGGAAACGTCCCGGAAACACGTCCCCAACCGTCCCCGTCCCCAAAAGGCTGTGGAACATAGTAAAAAAATAATATTAATATATAATGTCAAGGAAAAGACTCGAACACGGGAGTGGGCTTGCAGCTGTATTTCATGAATCGTTTCCGTCTTGCAACCGTGCAATGTGTGTGAGCTTGGAAGGGCAGGACAAGGCCAGTGTGGTGGGTCATATTTTTGCTACAACTTCACTTTGCGACTTCTCACGTTGCAACCTCCAAAAATTCATTGGCAGCGTTCACTTGGCCCAAAAAAACGTTGAAATTTGTCAGAAATTCACCCAAACTATTTTAGACGAAGCCACAATAATTTTTACGAACCTTGTCTGGATCTAGGCAGGACTGGACCCAAGCCAGACCGGATCGGTAACATAGCCAAAAACCAAATAAATAATAATAATCTTTGCATAATGAGAAATGGGCTCATGCCTCCATTTTATAATACCTTTTCAGTTTTCCCACCAGAACACTTTTTTTATAAAGTGACATTAAAATACTTTATAATATCTACCCAACAACACTTTATAATAATACTTTAATTTAGTTATTTAATATTACCCTTTTTAATAAACTCAGGTAATATCAAATAATTAGATTAATTAATTAATTTAGTTTTCATGACAGAAGATCGAAAAATGAGGACATTAAGAGGATGATTAAAACATGGTAGTTTGGGTTTTGCGAAGCTTACCATTATTGTATGGTTAATTTATTTAATCTTCATGCTTGATTGCAGAGTCACAAACACTCAACTTTTAGAAGGTATCCACACTTCTCCTGCAAAAGGAGAGGAGACAAGACCAAGTAGAGGTGTCAACTATAGAATCTAAAGAAAGTGTATTCAATGCAAGAAGAACACTAGAATTGCATCACATGACACATCAAGAGGTGGGGACACATCAATTTTTGAAGAAGTGCATCATATGACACATCAAGAAGTGGGGAAATGTTGTATTGCAAAATGAAGACAAGATGATGCATAGCGAATGCAAGTGCCCCTTTTAAAGCTCTTCAATTTGGGCCCATGATTTAAAATTTCCCTCCAAAGTATTTAAAAATACTTTTTTATTATCAAGTGTTTAAAAACACTATTTTAAATTAATTATAATAATTATTAAGTTGCCCCATAAAATAAAAATTACTGGGCCCAACTCAAATTAATATTATTAATTATTTCCCTTGCTTTATCCTTTAACCTAAAGGAAATAAGGATTAGCTAGAGGTCTTCTCCATGTGTCTAATTCTGAAAAGAGGACATGACAGTAACTCCCAGAAGTTATACCTTCTACTATCTAACACCCAAGAAATTTTAATTTCCTTGAACCATAATTGGAAACTTAATCTTTCTCTTTTAGATTGGAAATTTGTCTTGCGTCATGTTTGATCGAACTAGCTGGAAACTAAGAGGTATTGCTTTAGATGGCTTCTAATTTTAGAAAAGCTTGTTGTGGAGTCTATCCTTAATGATGTGGGGCTTGTAGCATATGTTTGTCCTGTTGGTGTTTCAATTCGCACCTCTAGAGTGCGTATTGGAAATGAACAACTATGCACAGATAAACTGCTCTTCAAATTTGGAGGGGAAGCTCCCTCTTTGCTGATTATGTTTTTTAAAAGAAACAACTAAACTAATGGCCTATCTTTTTGTTCTCAGCTTGAGAACACAAGGTTTATAAAATTCTTTGTGTCGTAGCTAAGGTTTTCTCTGGTTTCGCAAATCCAACTACAACTAAGCCTACGCTAAAACGCTTCTAATTTTTCAAGTAAGTTCAAAGCAAGAGAAAATAGAAGTAAACAAGTATGATTTTTTGACACAAAAGCTCAAATAAACTTGCATCCAACATTCACCCGAAGACTCATTGTACTTTCGGTTGTAAGCTGAAATAAAGATTAAGGAAGCCAATTACTAAAAGAAATGAGACATTGTATCAAAGCACCAAGGCATGAGATTTATTTCCTCAAAGCTTTCTTGAACAACAATAGCACATCTGGGACAACAAATTATATGATGAAACAAACATATAATAGACGATCAAACCAGCTTTATAACATGACATTAAACAATAAACAAAACAATAATCTGCAGCCACAAGTAAGCATACAATCTTGTCCTTACACTATGTGAACCAACACTGAATAGCAATATTGCGGACGAAATGGTGCAGCAATTTATTTTTTTTGATCGGTAATAAAATTGTTTTTTATTAAAATTTTGGGATTTGACCTGCCCCGAAACAGGGATGGTAACAAGGGAAACCATCTCCCCTTGCAAAGGACAACAGCAAACAAAAATACACAGAGCAGCAAATCATAAACCCCCTATGAAACCACATTTAGGGCCACAAAACCCGACCCCTCTATCAATCCGTTCAAGTGTGTCCTTTGCCTTTGGTCCCTCCCTTTGTCTGTGATCGAAGGACCATATTGAAGGTTTCCTTCTTTCCCTTTTTATCTTGCTTACCCTTCACAACCTTCCATCCCTCCTCCATTCTTGCAGCCTCCTTCTGCCATTTCTTTGGAGTGTCATGCTGCCTACCAACTTCTCCTTGCTCACATGCAACGTATCCACACTGCTCCTCTGAGGTGCCTTGCACCTCCCCCATTTCTTGACCCCTAGTCAGTCCCAATTTCTCCCTACACTCTGGGGTTTTAGCACCTTGGTGGTTTTGTTCCACCACCCCATCCTCCAATCTCCCCGCAGTAGAAGTGTTCAAGGCAGGCACCTCAACATGACCTGACCCCCCCCTTTGTTCTGAGGCCCCATTTAGCTGATGTAAAGCGGAGTTACGCACCGCCTGAGAATAGCTCTTGCTTTGTTCCTCCTTCTTCTCACCCTGTTTCTCCACCGCATAATGTGTATGTGACACATCCTTCCACCAAGTAGCTGGTTTAGGTACTCGGGCTTTTACACATTCCGCAGCCAAATGTCCAGTTTGAAAGCATCTTCTGCAACGAAATGGAACCCCTTCATAGTCTAGAGGTTGCTTCCAACATCCTTTAGAAGTATTGATTGCAATCTCTTCTGGAAGAGTCTTTACTACTTCCATCACCACCAAAATCCGAGCATATGTCAAATGCATCAGATTTGAAGAATCATCATCAACCATCAAAAAATTTCCTAAGGAATTTCCTACAGCCTCCAAACAAGACTCAAACCAAAGATGGAGAGGAAAGTTTGGGAGTCTCACCCACAATGGGACTCTATCAAACATTTTTGTTGTTGGATTAAAAGCCAGATGCCATGGCTTCGGCGACAAAGCAAATCTTTCATCCCAACTCCAAAAATAATCCCCCAAAACTTTATTTCTATCATTCCCAGATTCGGAAACAGTAATAAAAAAGCCTCTCGATACTGGGTAAATTTGAATACATCCATTCACCACAGGTTCCCAGTGTTCTGAGATCCATTTATGTAACTCAAACAAACTTGGCCAGAATCCCCTGAAGCATCCAATCAAACCTAGTTCAAAGAAAACTTTAACATTGTGATTTACCTCTTCATCGAGCTCTGCTTGCAAAGAAACGGACGCTAGATTAACATTTCCTTTCTTTCCTAGCGCCTGGAGGAGATGCCCTGCATTTGCATTTTCCGCCATTCCCAACTAGAAGTTGTCGGCATTTCCCCTAAACGCAGTTTCGTGGCTTGTAGCTCTGTGCTTTTCCCCCGCTTCCCTTGGACGCTTCGCCTTCTGTTCCGTGCTTGCACCCAAGCATTTGTAGTTTGAAGGGCATCCTCCATCCATGCCGGTTGAGACCCTAGCTCCCACTGCAAACGCCAACGGCTCCTTTCCGCTCTCCATTCTACTCAAAAACTCTCGGCGCAGCAATTTGTTATCACAAGCAAAAGTTAAACAATAATGAGCTAGGTTGCTCTTATTTATAGAAGCTCAAAAGAGTAGGGAACCCTAAAATCTCCTCGAGTTAACATTTAGTTCTTGCCAACATGTAAGATTTATTCCTATGTCTAAATGCAAGTAACTTAACAATTAACTGGAAAAACTACTTCAGTTAACTGATTCTAAACTAAACTAGAACTCCATATGTACATAGGTATCTCCAAAATAGACATGCATGATTTGTGGGACAAGAAGTTAACTTGGAAAGAGGCATCAAGTTAACTACTGTGTCTAATGTCTATTTGGAAAAGGTGGGACGTCCATGACTAGTAGTTCACTGGCCTTGATCACAAGCAATCAACTCTTCCAAGAAGTTGTTAACTACCTCATCATTCGGAGCACTGATACTCCCCTAAAGTACTCAGTGTCTTCATAGCATCTCTTCACCGTCAGTGATCTAACTTTGCAATTCTCTTCCACTCTTGGCCGCTTCATCGAATTGTGCTGAATGGTTGCAAGTTGGCTCAACTTACAGTCAACTGAATCACTACTGAAAATACCATGGATGAGTTTTTGAAACTCCAACTGCACATTGGTGTGATGTCCCCGCTCTAGTCAGTTCTCGGGAACAGTGTGTTAGCCCTTTATTGGACCCTTGTGGGCTAGCTGGATTGGTTAGAGGGTCAGTGGTACTTTCTGGAGAGCTTGGTCATTCTCATTTTCTGAGCTCAGAGTTTGGTTCACATCAGGCGTTAGCAGTTCAGGGGTTGACAGCTTCTGACGGCACGAGAATATTTGGAGTTTTGAGTGAGTTATGGATTTTTAAGTGATTTGAGTTAATGAATTAACTTAATGCCTTATTATAAAGTCAATTTGACTTTATACTTTTTTATATCACTTAATATTCTATAAAAGTGATTTAATATTTTAATCACTTAAAATACCAAAAGGGCGCCCAATGTATTTAAGTCAAACTATTGAAATGACTTAAAATATATTTTAAAAAGATTTAAAATATGAAAAGGGCGTATCTTTCTTGGAAGTCGTGCCTTTTTGGCATATAAGGCATTTTGGCAATGAGAGATTGATCTATTTGAATATTTTGACTTTGCCTTTGGCTTCTTCCTGTGCTTTCACCTGTGATCAGGGTTTTGAGCATTTCTTCCATTGGAGAACGTAATCTCTTCAGTGTTGAGCACCTTTGAGGCTGTGAGAGACCAGCTGAATTTGTGCAATTTGTGAGGGATTCATACAGAGGTTCTACTATGCTTTATCAAAGTTTCTTTGAGTTATTTAGCAGAGACAGGAGGGTTTGTGGATATGGCGGCTTCTTCCATCATGGCAGGCAGTTGACATCATGGTTGTACCTTCAGAGTTGAGAGCTGGGTTGTTTGCTTGAAGTGCGTAGCCTTCTGTGCAAGGGCGTTTTGGGGTTTCTTGGAGAAACGCCTTCCAGTTTGAGGGTTTCTCACCTCCTCTCTTGGCGTCTGGCATTTACCATGCATTTACCTCAGTTTCAGAGCTGGTTTACATATGTTGTAGCTTCCTATACTGGATTTAGCCGGATTGCACCATCTTGGCTGGCAAACTGGACTTATTTCTTATTTAAATAATCTAGAAGCATTCGGGTATGTTTATGAGTCTTGAATCCATTGTTGAGCTTATTTAATACCTTCTGTAATTTCAGTTTACTTAAATTAGTTCAGATTTACATTTTATAAGCATTTATGTTGTGCGCCCCTTCTATTTCTCTCTAGTAATTCTTCTCTAAAAAACGTAAAACACAAAAGATAAGCAATTTAACACAGGGGTTTGAGAGAGAGCCAGTTGGGCTCATCACAATTGGCGAGCTCGATGTATTCACCATCCTCATGTTGATACTGGCAAGGGACTTGAGACACGAAAGTTCTCACGAACTTGAGTGCACTTGTCACCTTTTCTCTGCTCTCAATCAACTCTGAAGAAATTGTTTCATACATTTTTACCTTGAAGATTTGTTGTTCTCTCCAAGTAAAAAGCATTTCTTTATTCTCTTTTGTAGTGATCGAGTCATATGCCATCCTCAAGTGAGAGACCATGATCTCATTCTGTGATTTGTCCACCGCTATGTCCTACTTCATCTCCTGAATCTCTATGCGAAGGTTGTCGGCATTGTACCTCAATTGGTACAACTCTGAAAGTATGAAACGACCCCTTGTAACAAATTCTTCTTCCCAGTCTTTCAGGTGCTTCCCATAAACAACCAGCTGACTTAGCTGATTTTGTTTTGTCGGTAACTCTAACATCTACGGGAGCAAGGCAGTGACATTTTCAATGTCGTGAAGGAGGTTTAAGATGTATCGGCGAAGTTGTTGGTTTTCAGCCTTGAGGGCTGCTTTATCTCCACCATCTTTTATGACTCTCTCCTTTATACTTACCGCTGCAACTTCGAGGAGATCCACATCTACTTGGTGTGTGCTTTTACAAAGGTTGACCTTTAACAAGGTGAAGTCATCAACCTCTACCTCATCTGCATTTCTATCCTTAGGTGGTGCGGCGGTCTCGATGACAATCTCGTTGTCGACTTTCCTTTCCACATGGACTTTCTTTTTAAGCTTTTTCTCTGATGTGTCTTGGTAGACATGATCAAATTCTGCAAAGTCCAATTGATAGGACGACTTCCTTCTCTTCCTATCGAGTTGATTCTCAAGCCAAGAAGAATCTCGACTAATCTCGCTGGAAGGATTGGTGCTAGTCCTAGGAACTCCTGATGAGTGAGATTACATTGAGAAGGCACGTGGCGGCGAGTCTGGCTCCAAGTCAATGCAAATCGGAGATTGTTGTGGTGGTGACAAAATGGGAATCTCTAATTCCGTTTCTGGCACTGCCTCAGCTATATCTATGGCTATCTCTACATGTTCTTGCTGATTTATATCAGCAACTAGTGTCTTTCCCTTTGTACTCCTTGACGTTTTGTTTCCTTTAGGAGGGTTACTCCATGTCTTTTGTCTAGGTTTTGATCTTGACGTGGAAGGCAACGTAGTAGTAATCGATGGTGGCTTTGTGTTCTGAATGACTACCTTCCTCGTCCTCTTTCTATCCAAGTAAAGTATGTTGTTTCTCACAACTCTGCTTGTTCTTTCCTTAACAAATGTGCTTTTCTTGGAATACCAATCAACGACTGGAAGAGGTTGTGTGTCAACTTGATCTCTGAAGAATTAAGTGTGACTTCCCCATCATCATCCGATAACCCTTCCACATCCTCTGATATGAAATCAGCAATCTGTGAAAGGGTGAACCTGTTGTAGTTGTGCCTTCGCACCTCGAATTTGTCCTCACAATTGAACCAATAGTCTTCCATAGAAGGTTTGTGTGAAGAACAGTCGCCAAGGCATGCTGAAAAGTGACCCCAAGGGTCATATGAGCGTCTTTCGATGAGATACTTAAGGTTAAGTCTCGCCATCTCATGACTCATAGCCTTGGCATCAAATGTCGATCTACACCTATAAATTCCCATCTGAAAAGGAAAAGTGGTAGATGGCTTGCATTTAATGCGCAAATAGGAGTGGACTTCGTGCAATTGTCGTAAAAATTCCATGAATACCACCTTATCGAATGGATAACAGGATAACATGGCCGGATGACCAGAGTATCCATACACGCGGATGTAGGTAAAAGTAGGGAATTGGATGAACCAATCTCCCCAATCTACCATCGCCAATTTGGCTTCTACTGAAATATGCACATGTAACTCATGATCAAGATTCCTCACTATGTATATTAGGAACGATTCATTCACTTGCTTTAAGTGTCGCTCTGATTGTGTGAATTCAAGCTACGAGTAATACTGATGAACCTTCTGTACACCTAGAGTTTCCACAATATTCAACCCTCTAAACTAGCCTTGGAAGGCTATCAGATACACGAGGTATGAACACATGTGGAATTCGTGAGCAATCAAGAAATCGGTCATCTGTTTGTGGAGAACGTCGCTGATCAAAATAGCCCAATCATAGTGTTCCTTGTTGTTGACAAGTTGAGCCATGAGGTAATACATCCATGGCCAGAACCTGTTGGCATCTGCTTAACCGGTGACACGGTTGAGTAGGGCAACCATAATTGCATATTCGTCTCTAAATCTCTGAATTCTCCACGTCCCATATTCTTTGGCAAGCTGCTTCCTTTATGTGTAAGCCACCTTTCAGCCATTCTTTTCTGACATTTTTCCTTTCTAGAGTTGAACGCCTTTTCACATTCCTCCATGGATATGACCAAATTATTTGTATTTGGAGGAATACTGAAGCATTTCTCGATGTCTTTTGGCTTGAGACTACATACCACTCACCCATCCACTGATTGAATCTCTCATGCAGTAGGGTTGTAATGCTTTACAAAAGCAATTACAAACTCTATACTGTGGCCGAATGGGAACTACACGCCAAGCAACCCAGCATTTCAATGTTCAAGTGTGGCTTTGATCTATCTGGGTTTAACTCAACTCCGATGACTTCTAGATGCAAATGTTGGTTGTCTTTTATGAAATCATGAATTAAGACCGATTTGGTCTTGAATTCAGTTTGAGTGAATTGCATTCTGAAAAACTAGACTGTTGATTGTAAACACGGATATGTTCAGGAAACTTTTTCCAGTGAGGCTAAAAATAGCTTCTCAAAGGGCAATTTTTCTGAAAATTTATGAGACATGGATTTTGTAGAGAACGTATTTCTAAGCCGACCCAATTTGTCAAAAATTCAAAAAAATGACTTTTCCTTTGACATGCAACAACCCTTCATGGCAAAGGCTGTAGGGCTATTTTTTCCTGAAAAATTTTGGCATATGGGTTTTGTCGGCGCTTGAGTGCTGATAGTTTCTTCGTTTTTTGAAATGACGACTTTTTTCGGAAACCCTAAAAATAGGGGACATCGGGGTAATTTTCCCCAAAAATTTTGGCACATGGGTTTCGTTGCCAATGTTGTGCTGAACATACCCAAAAGGCTAGATCTGAGAAAAATTGTCATTTACTTGGACATGCAAGAGAAAACCTAAGACAAGGATAGAAGAAATGTGAGGGTGAGAAGATAGAAGTTATAAACTGCCTCCTTCAATCCTCAACAAAACACCTCTATATGAACCCAATCTGATGAATTATTGGCAAGAATGTACTAGAAAGATGAAGCATGGAAAAATATTCCTCTATGCAATCTGAACCTGGAACTACGAAGAACACTAAAAATGACCTTCGTTAGATCCTTCAAAATGCGTTGGAGATAAAAATATTTGTTTAGGTTCAACCTGCAAGAAATAATGGAGAAATGACGCCTATGCTTGAATAAATATCCATTTTGGAGGTGGGAGTGTCAGTTAGGTACGCCAACCCTAATTGAAGAGTCAATTTTTGCGATTGCTTCGTTAACTAAAAGTTCCCTAGTTTTAGGATGCCATATGCAAGAGGAAGCATGCAAAAATCGCAACTGAGAGTCAACTAGGCCCACTTTGACTTTTGGTGCCCAATAAGGAGTTAGAATTCTTTTAAAGATTTTCAACTTCCTCTGTGACGAACTGCCTTAGTTTGACCCTGAATTCTAGATGCCGGTTGATCCTAAAGCTTAGTTGAGAGATTCATCGCGAAGTTGGATCAAGTCTGAAGAGATGTTGTTGGGAGCCGAAAACCTTAGAAACTAGTTTTGATGGCTTGAAATTTTGGGCACCTTTTGCCAAAAGGGTGCTTTTTTCACCAGACTAAGCTAGTTTTTGGATTTTTTCAGTCTCGTCAATTTGACCCTCCGAGCTTCAATTTGCGATCGTCGTTGATTGATGAATCCTGCGAACATGCCAAGATATGGAACAAAAAACTAGTTCAATTCCGGAAAGAATGACTGGTATTGCAATGTCTAAGTTTTGATTTATGAGGCTCAAATTCCTAGGTGCCCTTGGCCTGTAGGGGCGCTCTTGTGTCCCTGACATACATTTTGCATTTTGTAACCTTCAATGAAATGCTCCATTTTGACCCCAATTGCCGGGAGTTTGACTGCTCTGATGTTCGTGCTAACAATCTCATCGTAAAGATTGATCAACCTTGAAGAGATGTTCTTGGGAGTCATGAAATCTAAAAGCTGCATCTGAGGCCTCAAAAAGTTGGGCGCCTTTTTCAAGAAGGGTGCATCCTTTTCAACACTAAGCCAAATTTTGATGTTTTTCAGCTTCTCTCACGTATTGGACACAGGTCTCAAGAGCTTGATTCATCGCATAGCTAGAAGGATTCTGAGCAGATCTCTTGGAGTAGAGACAGATGTTGAAAACCTCATCTAGTTGACCAAAATTCTAGGCGCCCCTGACCTGCAGGGGTACATTTGACCTTTTGACTTTCATTTCATCCTTCGTTTTACATGCTCGTTTGATCAACCGCTACTGTCATTTGATATGTCTTGTGGATTGGTGAACGGATTTGTTGCGAAGCTAGATTGAAGCCAGGAGCTTGACTGGAGATGGTTACTGCAAAAATTGACCTCTGAGAGCTTTTATTCTTGGGCGCCCCTGGGCTACAGGGGTGCATTTTCCATAACAGACTGCCATTTTGGATGTTTGTTGACCTTCAGCATCTTCTGCCTTTGTCGTCGTTTGCCGGTATTTGACAAATCTGTTGGATTTGCTTGATGATTCACTAGAAAGTTGGTAGAATTCCGAAGAAGATGACTAGTTTTGCAAACATTAACAACATTTGTCTTCTCAAATTCAAGGGTGCCCCTGACCAGTAGGGGCGCTTTTGGCTCCAAACTTGATCATTTTCTGATGATTTTCAACTTCTTCATGCTTCACGATTACCGTGTTGTTGGGCTACTCTGACTGCGTTGAAGCATTGTTGTTGTTGACGCGAGTACATTCACAATTGTGACTGCATTCACCATTTTGCGTGCATGAACACTGCAAAGTTGACTTGGGCGTTGATTGCAAAAGCATCTCCCTTGTAGCAAGGCGTAGTGTTTCTAGACTTAGAATATTTTCATTTTTCACCATTTGAAAATCCCCTCTGTCGCAAAGCATCTTTTTGAGCATTTTCCACTATAGAATCTTATGTGATGCGTTTGAGGCTTAAATTTCGACACCTAGTACTGGCCATCTGCCATTGACGACCTCAAAGGTCCTAACTTTTCTCCTAAAAAAATGAAGTAGACCAATTAGAGCTAAAATGACTTTTTCTTGATTATGACTTTACCAATGTGATCGTGAAGTGAAATACGCCAATCAAAATTAATTTTAGTCAATTCTGGAGAGATCCTATTTTTTAGGGTTTTTCCTAAAAACAGGAGCCTGAAACCCTAATTTTCAAATTTTCCAGTATCCTCTAGACAATAAACCCACAAAAATCCCATGCTTCGTTTGACCTAAAACTGACTTTTGACAACAATTTTATAGGATTTAGACCATTTTAATCAAAATGCCTTATTGAAGCAAAAAATTTATTTTGGATACAACACGTCCATCATGCAATGTTGAAATTTTTGAACTCCTATTTTTTTACTGCCAATATGCTCTGATTATATAGCCCATGTTTTTAACTGGTATAATAGGATGGGATAATAAATGTAATATTACTTGGCAAGAAAATTTGTTTGGTTTTGTTAGGGAATTCGATAAAGAAATAAATAAATTTTGGCTTATTTTATCATATGAAATCCTTTGGCACATATGGAGAGTTAGGAGTGACGAGTTATTTCAAGGCAAAAGGGTATGCCTAATGGAATCTTGCTATGATTTCACTGTACTCTTCATTATTTTATAATTTACAATGGTATTAACTATTAAGTTATTAATGATTCCAAAGTACAAATTTTACAGGGTGCTAGGTAATGGGGTCAGTCATCTACAAATCTGAAATAAAACAAGAAAATGGTGGCCAGATCTTGAAAGATATAGCGGTAAACTTGATGAAAATGAAGATGAAAAAAAGTTGAATATATGCATACTCATG
The DNA here is from genome assembly GCA_007115665.2 of Sequoiadendron giganteum. Lineage (NCBI taxonomy): Eukaryota > Viridiplantae > Streptophyta > Pinopsida > Cupressales > Cupressaceae > Sequoiadendron > Sequoiadendron giganteum. The sequence goes on from CM021101.1 coordinate 585,258,192, forward strand.
GATTGAACCCTTCAGATTTCATTGCTGATAGCTCAAGAGCCATTTTTTACAGAAGTAAAGATGATATGGAAATTGAGCATGATCTTTGGTACATGAAAGAAAACTCGGGAAGTGCTGCTGCTACAGACATTAACGAAAAATAAAATAACACTATTGGCAATAACAATGATATCACATGCTGCTGGGAATAATGGTTTATAGTTAGAAATGTTGATGAATGGTAGCTTCGGTCAGTTAAGATCTAGGCTATTCTTCAAAATAATCAAATTAGGAAAATAAGTGAAATCGAATTTATAAGCATTGATAAAATTCGATATATTGAATGATGTCGAAATTCTGTATTTGAATAAAATCGGAATTCTATACATATCCGCCACCTTGGTTTGTGTGTGTCAAGACACTAACTAATTGTCATTGAGAGTGAAGGGACCTGCGTGCTAAAAGAGACACGTCCTCTCTTGAGACGTGCCTCTTGGAGGCGGGTCTCCATCATTGATATGCAAACATCATACTTATGGTGGCTCCCCATTGATATGCAAACATTGAAATCAATTAATGTTCTGCAATCAGTACATTCGCATTTAGAGAAGAAATCTAGAAATCACATTTAGAGAAGAAATCTGGAAATCACATTTTTGACTTAGAATTTTCTTACACAGAATTTTAGACCTTAGTTTATTCTTAGGTTTTAGGATTCTATTTGGAAAGATTTGATTACATTTCATGGTATCAGATTGCGAATCCAAAGATCTAAAATCACTTATGGGTGAAGTTGATCAATGAAGAATTTCACATCATGGAAATTTAGGTCATGATGATCCTTAAAGAGAATGACTGTGAGAGAATAAGAAGGAACCTGTTCTCAATGGATTGAAAACCATGGGATAGTTAAGTGCCAGGAAACCTACGATGTTCCTTGAAGTTTCAACAACACCTGCATCTAGCAAGGCACAACAATGTGAAATAAACAAAGGAGATCTTATGCATACTTCATGAGGATTGAATAAAAGATCACCACTATTGGATACATGATTGATGATAAAGAGGCTCTCAAGGTCTTCCGCTCATGGGAGGCATAAGGAATCAGTGCAGATCAAACTTCCTAAGTTTGATACTCCAGAAGAGACTTCACAATCTGATGAAGAATCATGTTCTCCTCTCATTCATCAAACAAAGGAGTGATTGAGAGGACATGAATGTCAATCTTTACATGTATGGTCACTTGTGAAGTGCCCTCGTCCTGCTTCAAGAAACTTTATCTATTCACCCTTTCTAGCAAGTTCTACAGCTCTAGACACATGGATTCAGAACACCTTCCATGGAAAGTCATCGATGAGATTGTAAAAGCTATTATCATTCACTTTCGTGTATTCTTTTTAAGACAATCATGTGTGTTCTTGTATGGTCTTTCTTCAAGGTACTTTCGCACTCAACCTCTTGATCAAATGAAATTGATGAAGATTTGTCCATTTGAGTGCACTTCTGGGACTGTTGCCCTAAACACGGAGTATGTTCAGATTTTCCAGGAGGCTAAAAATAGCTTCTCAAAGGGGTTTTTCTGAAAATTTATGAGACATGGATTTTGTAGAGAACGTATTTCTAAGCCGACCCAATTTGTCAAAAATTCAAAAAAATGACTTTTCCTTTGACATGCAACAACCCTTCATGGCAAAGGCTGTTCCTGAAAAATTTTGGCATATGGGTTTTGTCGGCGCTTGAGTGCTGATAGTTTCTTCGTTTTTTGAAATGACGACTTTTTTCGGAAACCCTAAAAATAGGGGAACATCGGGGTAATTTTCCCCAAAAATTTTGGCACATGGGTTTCGTTGCCAATGTTGTGCTGAACATACCCAAAAGGCTAGATCTGAGAAAAATTGTCATTTACTTGGACATGCAAGAGAAAACCTAAGACAAGGATAGAAGAAATGTGAGGGTGAGAAGATAGAAGTTATAAACTGCCTCCTTCAATCCTCAACAAAACACCTCTATATGAACCCAATCTGATGAATTATTGGCAAGAATGTACTAGAAAGATGAAGCATGGAAAAATATTCCTCTATGCAATCTGAACCTGGAACTACGAAGAACACTAAAAATGACCTTCGTTAGATCCTTCAAAATGCGTTGGAGATAAAAATATTTGTTTAGGTTCAACCTGCAAGAAATAATGGAGAAATGACGCCTATGCTTGAATAAATATCCATTTTGGAGGTGGGAGTGTCAGTTAGGTACGCCAACCCTAATTGAAGAGTCAATTTTTGCGATTGCTTCGTTAACTAAAAGTTCCCTAGTTTTAGGATGCCATATGCAAGAGGAAGCATGCAAAAATCGCAACTGAGAGTCAACTAGGCCCACTTTGACTTTTGGTGCCCAATAAGGAGTTAGAATTCTTTTAAAGATTTTCAACTTCCTCTGTGACGAACTGCCTTAGTTTGACCCTGAATTCTAGATGCCGGTTGATCCTAAAGCTTAGTTGAGAGATTCATCGCGAAGTTGGATCAAGTCTGAAGAGATGTTGTTGGGAGCCGAAAACCTTAGAAACTAGTTTTGATGGCTTGAAATTTTGGGCACCTTTTGCCAAAAGGGTGCTTTTTTCACCAGACTAAGCTAGTTTTTGGATTTTTTCAGTCTCGTCAATTTGACCCTCCGAGCTTCAATTTGCGATCGTCGTTGATTGATGAATCCTGCGAACATGCCAAGATATGGAACAAAAAACTAGTTCAATTCCGGAAAGAATGACTGGTATTGCAATGTCTAAGTTTTGATTTATGAGGCTCAAATTCCTAGGTGCCCTTGGCCTGTAGGGGCGCTCTTGTGTCCCTGACATACATTTTGCATTTTGTAACCTTCAATGAAATGCTCCATTTTGACCCCAATTGCCGGGAGTTTGACTGCTCTGATGTTCGTGCTAACAATCTCATCGTAAAGATTGATCAACCTTGAAGAGATGTTCTTGGGAGTCATGAAATCTAAAAGCTGCATCTGAGGCCTCAAAAAGTTGGGCGCCTTTTTCAAGAAGGGTGCATCCTTTTCAACACTAAGCCAAATTTTGATGTTTTTCAACTTGCCTTCGTCTCCAACGTTTTACGGTTGATCTCCGTTCACGGGTGTTTGACAGGTCTCAAGAGCTTGTTGTTGGATTCATCGCATAGCTAGAAGGATTCTGAGCAGATCTCTTGGAGTAGAGACAGATGTTGAAAACCTCATCTAGTTGACCAAAATTCTAGGCGCCCCTGACCTGCAGGGGTACATTTGACCTTTTGACTTTCATTTCATCCTTCGTTTTACATGCTCGTTTGATCAACCGCTACTGTCATTTGATATGTCTTGTGGATTGGTGAACGGATTTGTTGCGAAGCTAGATTGAAGCCAGGAGCTTGACTGGAGATGGTTACTGCAAAAATTGACCTCTGAGAGCTTTTATTCTTGGGCGCCCCTGGGCTACAGGGGTGCATTTTCCATAACAGACTGCCATTTTGGATGTTTGTTGACCTTCAGCATCTTCTGCCTTTGTCGTCGTTTGCCGGTATTTGACAAATCTGTTGGATTTGCTTGATGATTCACTAGAAAGTTGGTAGAATTCCGAAGAAGATGACTAGTTTTGCAAACATTAACAACATTTGTCTTCTCAAATTCAAGGGTGCCCCTGACCAGTAGGGGCGCTTTTGGCTCCAAACTTGATCATTTTCTGATGATTTTCAACTTCTTCATGCTTCACGATTACCGTGTTGTTGGGCTACTCTGACTGCGTTGAAGCATTGTTGTTGTTGACGCGAGTACATTCACAATTGTGACTGCATTCACCATTTTGCGTGCATGAACACTGCAAAGTTGACTTGGGCGTTGATTGCAAAAGCATCTCCCTTGTAGCAAGGCGTAGTGTTTCTAGACTTAGAATATTTTCATTTTTCACCATTTGAAAATCCCCTCTGTCGCAAAGCATCTTTTTGAGCATTTTCCACTATAGAATCTTATGTGATGCGTTTGAGGCTTAAATTTCGACACCTAGTACTGGCCATCTGCCATTGACGACCTCAAAGGTCCTAACTTTTCTCCTAAAAAAATGAAGTAGACCAATTAGAGCTAAAATGACTTTTTCTTGATTATGACTTTACCAATGTGATCGTGAAGTGAAATACGCCAATCAAAATTAATTTTAGTCAATTCTGGAGAGATCCTATTTTTTAGGGTTTTTCCTAAAAACAGGAGCCTGAAACCCTAATTTTCAAATTTTCCAGTATCCTCTAGACAATAAACCCACAAAAATCCCATGCTTCGTTTGACCTAAAACTGACTTTTGACAACAATTTTATAGGATTTAGACCATTTTAATCAAAATGCCTTATTGAAGCAAAAAATTTATTTTGGATACAACACGTCCATCATGCAATGTTGAAATTTTTGAACTCCTATTTTTTTACTGCCAATATGCTCTGATTATATAGCCCATGTTTTTAACTGGTATAATAGGATGGGATAATAAATGTAATATTACTTGGCAAGAAAATTTGTTTGGTTTTGTTAGGGAATTCGATAAAGAAATAAATAAATTTTGGCTTATTTTATCATATGAAATCCTTTGGCACATATGGAGAGTTAGGAGTGACGAGTTATTTCAAGGCAAAAGGGTATGCCTAATGGAATCTTGCTATGATTTCACTGTACTCTTCATTATTTTATAATTTACAATGGTATTAACTATTAAGTTATTAATGATTCCAAAGTACAAATTTTACAGGGTGCTAGGTAATGGGGTCAGTCATCTACAAATCTGAAATAAAACAAGAAAATGGTGGCCAGATCTTGAAAGATATAGCGGTAAACTTGATGAAAATGAAGATGAAAAAAAGTTGAATATATGCATACTCATGGATTGAACCCTTCAGATTTCATTGCTGATAGCTCAAGAGCCATTTTTTACAGAAGTAAAGATGATATGGAAATTGAGCATGATCTTTGGTACATGAAAGAAAACTCGGGAAGTGCTGCTGCTACAGACATTAACGAAAAATAAAATAACACTATTGGCAATAACAATGATATCACATGCTGCTGGGAATAATGGTTTATAGTTAGAAATGTTGATGAATGGTAGCTTCGGTCAGTTAAGATCTAGGCTATTCTTCAAAATAATCAAATTAGGAAAATAAGTGAAATCGAATTTATAAGCATTGATAAAATTCGATATATTGAATGATGTCGAAATTCTGTATTTGAATAAAATCGGAATTCTATACATATCCGCCACCTTGGTTTGTGTGTGTCAAGACACTAACTAATTGTCATTGAGAGTGAAGGGACCTGCGTGCTAAAAGAGACACGTCCTCTCTTGAGACGTGCCTCTTGGAGGCGGGTCTCCATCATTGATATGCAAACATCATACTTATGGTGGCTCCCCATTGATATGCAAACATTGAAATCAATTAATGTTCTGCAATCAGTACATTCGCATTTAGAGAAGAAATCTAGAAATCACATTTAGAGAAGAAATCTGGAAATCACATTTTTGACTTAGAATTTTCTTACACAGAATTTTAGACCTTAGTTTATTCTTAGGTTTTAGGATTCTATTTGTGAAAGATTTGATTACATTTACATGGTATCAGAGCCACGTCGTGCGAATCCAAATCAAATCTAAAATCTGTTTGCTCTAGAAAAATTCGTATTTTTCAAAATCGAATTCACATCACATTCTTCATAATGTCAAGTGTGATCAGATTTGAAGATCGTCTTGCAGGAGCAAACAATTTCACATCATGGAAATTTAGGATCATGATGATCCTTAAAGAGAATAAACTAGACTCACTTGTGAGAGAAAATAAGAAGGAACCTGAGGCTGAACCTGAGAAAACTCAATGGATTGAAAACAATGAAAAGGCCATGAAAATCCTAGTAGATGCAGTTAGGGATCACATTGTGCCCATCCTAGCAAAACATGAAACTGCATACCATATGTACAAATCTCTTGAGAGTACTTATGAGATCAACAACACCTGCAAGACTCTAGCATTAAAAAGGCAAATCAACAATGCTCAAATAAACAAAGGAGAGTCCATTAATGCATACTTCATGAGGATTATTGAACTTAGGGATCAATTATCCACAATTGGATATCAGATTGACAACAAAGAGTTAACCCTAATTGCACTAGGAGGCCTACCAAACTCATGGGAGTCATTTGTTCAAGGAGTAAGTGCGAGATCTAAACTCCCTAAATTTGATAGGCTAAGAACTGACTGCCTTCAAGAAGAAACAAGACTTTCCACAAAAGAGAATAAACAGAAACACATAGATGAAGACATTCATGTTCTCCACACAACATCCAATAAGAGGAGTAAAAAAAACTCCTACAAGAGAGGATCTTTTAAGAGAAAAAGAAATTCCAATGGAAAGGAATCTTATAAGAAGAAATATATCTCTCAAGTACAATGCTTTAGATGCGATTAGTATGGTCACTATGCAATGAAGTGCCCTGATAGAACTAAACAACAAGCATCCTTTGCCAAAGTAGAAAAGTCAAAACCAGATCATGAATCTGAGAACTTTGTGTTCTATACAACCCTTTCTAGTCAAGTATCTGACAACACTCAAAATTGGGTAATTGATAGTGGTTCATCTAGACACATCACAGGGTTCAGAGAACACCTAGACTCCATGACTGAAAAGTCTGATGAAGAAGTAACCATCGGGGATGATTCTGCATACCCTGTAAAAGGGGTTGGAACGTGTTCCATCAAGTTGAAATCTAGGATTTCTCTGCAACTCACTCGAGTCTTATTTGTACCTGGAATAAAGAGAAATCTTATATCCATCTCTGCCCTTGAAGACAATGGTTACAGAGTTACATTTATGGATGGTAAAGTTCTAGTATGGCCTAAGAACTCAACTATCAAGAAAGCCCATACCATAGGCATAAGACAAGGGTACCTTTACAAACTATGCACTGAGGTTAAACAAGTCCTTACCCTTGACACTGTTGATACAAATGAAATCTGGCATAGAAGATTAGGACACCTCCATTTCCATGCCCTACCTTCTATAGAAAAACTTGTCACAGGCTTACCCAAGCTAAAACCATCTCATGAGGGAACTTGTAAAGGTTGTGCCCTAGGAAAGAATACTAAGGGATCCTTTCAGAATAGCTTGAGTAAAACCCTTAATGTGTTAGAACCGGTTCACTCTGATCTTTGTGGACCCATGTTTGTACCTTCTAAAGCAGGATTTCTATACTATGTCATATTTGTAGATGACTTCTCTAGGAAAACCTAGATCTATTTTCTTAAGTGTAAAGAGTCAATAGAAATCCTCAAAAGATTCAAAGAGTTTAAAGACCTCACTGAAAACTTCTCCAGAAAGAAAATAAAAACCTTAAGGACAGACAATGGGAAAGGATATACCTTTGAGATTTTTAAAGAGTTTTGCATGAGTGTTGGAATTAAGAGGGAGGTCACAGTTGCCTACAACCCTCAATAGAATGGGGTTGCTGAGAGAAAAAATAGAACCATTGTAGAAGCTGCTAAGGCAATGTTGCTGGACCAAAACATTGAAACGTCTTTCTGGGCAGAAGCCTCTAGGACTGCCGTCTATATCCAAAATAGATGTCTTCATTGTCATCTTGATAACAAAACTCCTGAAGAAGCCTTTACCGGCATCAAACCTGACATCAATCATTTTAGGATTTTTGGCTGTTCTGTCTATATTCATGTACCCAAAGAGAAGAGATTCAAACTAGAACCTTCTGGGAAGAAGGGAGTATTTGTGGGTTATAGTGAAACCTCCAAAGCATATAGAATATGCATACCCAGGCAAAAACAAATTGAGTTGAGCAGAGATGTCATCTTTGAAGAATACATTGCATTCAAAAGGGCAAGAAGTTCTAGTGAGATAGAAACCTATTCCCCTAGAATACCTGAAATGGAACCTGCTCCTGAGATTCAGAGGGAGCATCCTGAGGAATTGCCACATGGACTTCCTGCCACTTCAAATGAGGATACAAATGACATCGGCAGAAAGAGACCACTTTCGGCCAGGAAGATGATCAAAGAAGGAGAGGATCATGCAGCACCTAAAGGAACATTCAGGGAGAGTAAAAGACCCAAACGGTTCTCTAGCTATGTTGCTTTAATGAACAACATCATAAACTCTGAACCTGCTAGTGTTACAGAAGCCTTCAGACATCAAGCCTGGAAGGATGCAATGGCGGAGGAATATCAGTCCATCCTAAAGAATGATGTACGGGACATAGTGCCTAGACCAAAAGAGAAATCTGTTGTCTCTTCTAAATGGCTCTTCAAAATCAAGCATTCTGTTGATGGCAGTATAGAAAAACATAAAGCACGTTTCGTGGCTAGGGGTTTTTCTCAAAAGGAAGGCATTGATTATGAAAAAACATTTGCACCTGTTGCCCGTTACACATCAGTGAGAGCAGTATTAGCCATTGCAACAGCTAAAGGCTGGAAGATCCATCAAACGGATGTGAAAACTGCCTTCCTAAATGGAACCATTGAAGAAGAAGTCTATCTGGAACAGCCTAAAGGTTTTGTGATACATAAATCTAACTCACATGTGTGCAAGCTGAAGAAAGCTCTCTATGGACTTGTTGGTGTGTGTTTTGAATACGCCACCATACACAGAATAAAATGCCCAAGGACACTTTATCCTCTCTTGAAAAGTAATTGCAAATACCTAGAAGATAATACAATGACTCCAATGTTTCTTTTGGCCAGGTTATGACATATGGACAAGGTCAGTGGGCGTTGTGATTTGCTGGTAATCACAAGGAGACTTACAGAAAATTCATTTCGCGAGTCGAGGACTTAGACAGTTTTATCATTGAGGCTCTTTCGATGGGTGTTTCAGATTTTCCAAAAAAAAGGGCAAAAGGATAAGGGTTTAGAAATCTAAACTACGCCGAAGAACTCAAGAGACGGCAGTGACGAAATAAAATAGGGTAACCACACTTTGTTTCGCCTCCTTTGGACAAAAACGCAAAGTGGGTGCAATCTTCAAAGGAAGTGATAATAATTTTCATGTTTGAATTGAAAACAAACAGAAACTAAGCATCCACAATTTAATGGCTCAGACTAACTTTGCACATTGAATACAAATCATCCATTCGACTAAAGTATGAGCTAAATCTTATCTACCACTGCTATCAAATCTATCATCCACTTAACAAACATATAAATGAAATACTAATCTAATTCTACTCTAAGTGTTGAAGGAGAAATATTAAACCTTGCATACCATTTGAAAACAAAAGTGATTCTAAGCAAATCATGCACTAGAGCTTTTATTGATGGAAACAGTCTTGGCGCAACAATATTATACTACTCACTTCACAAATTGTAAATGAGAGCAATCAAGTTTATATAGAGTTCATGAATTTGAATAAACGGCTCAGATTAAAAATGAGCCAACGGCCAAGATCGAAATAAATAAAACCTAATTAGGGTTTCCCCAAATGACTTCAATAAACAGAGAGTTGACAGGGTGATGTGGCGCTTGGAGCTACTTTCAAGGAATTACATCCCGATCCTCCCACGTTGCCGTGTGTTCGATGAATCTGGACACGATCAAGGCAACTTCATCCATGGTGACCTGAGGAAGCATTCCGATCCTGAATTCCAATCCGTCCACACTCTCGGCGCATCTGGCAAAGGTATCCTCCCACTCTGGTTTGGTCTTCTCAAAAGACTCTCGGATGCTTAAGAAGTTCGCCAATTTGGCTCAGTCCTGCTTCAAAATGGGTCCTGTGATGGCAAAGATGCCTTCTTGGACCTTCCCTTTCAAAACCTCTAACTGCAGGTCATTCTCCCGTAGAGCTTCCTTATCCAGGATATCGGCGATCATGTTGAGAAGTTTGACCTGAACTTCTTTGACCTGTTCTTCCAATCTGATACCATCAACCTTCACCCTCTCCAAGACTTCGCCTCGTGCCGTCAAGGCCCAATACCAGGTGTGGAAGTCATAGGCTGCTCCTGCTGCAATAACACCTCCGTCTATCAGCTCCTGCTTAGGAACTCCTTTTAGAATCCTAAGGAAAGGGATTATCCTATCTTGCACATCCGGAAGGTTATCCCACACTTCTGCCAAAGCGGCCAGCCTAGAAAGTAGGGCGGTGGCCTGACCATAAACCAGAGTCAACCTCTCTGCGAATGCCTCAGCTTCAGTCCCCTTCGCTGCTATCCATTCTCTGGCTTCCCGAACTGTGACCACGTTTTCTTCTATCTCCTTAACGGCCCCCTGTGAAGAGTTCGAGAGTAGAGGAGCTGCCGTGTTGTCTTGATCAAGTGGCTTGATCAAGTGCTGGGTATACTCCTTTAGGCGCTCAATTTCTAACTGGCACTCCTTCCTCTTGGCTACCTCCTTCACCAACCTTGACTTGATAGTGGACACAGAATTGTCCAAGTCTTCAATTTCTTGGCCCTTCGTGGTTGGACCCAAGTCAATGTTTGTGATGGCATAATCTTGTGAAGCCATGTCCTCCTGTGGCCTGTCCATTGTAGGCACTGTGATCTGCACTGTCCTGTTGCCGGCTCCATCTCTCTGTATGCTCGAGAATTTCTTTGCTGGCTTCTTAACTGCAGTCTGCATAAGTCTAGCCAAAAATTCAGCAGTGTCATCCTCTTCTGGCTCCTCCACTGGCGCCTGTACTTTTAGCCTCTCCCTTAGCCAATCTGGAATCGTCGGCTGCTCTATGGCTTCATTCTCCGACCTGTCTTCTCTGTCAAGAACGTCCAAAATTCCCCTAAGGGCTGAAATCATTCCTTCCTGGAAATCCTCGTTTTGGGTGTCCACATTTTCATCATTGGACTCCAATATTTCTGTGCCCGTGGGAGATGGTGGCGCATCTTCATCCGACTGAGGCTCCATATTGTTCTCCGGAATCGGGGAAGGATCCCTAATGTCAGCCAGTGAAGCATCTACAGTAGCCAGCATCTCTTCAATATTCCTAGATGCGACCGAGTGGGAAGGCTTTACCTTAGCCTGCTTCTGAACTGGCTCCTTGCCTGCAGCTATCTCCTTCCTTTTCCTGGAAGTGGTGGCCTCTATCATCTCCACGCCCTGGGATGCGTCTGCATTGGAAGAATAGGATTCTGCCTCACTCAACATATCATAAGTCAAGGTTATCCTTTTTCGTCTCAGCTCCTAAATCTGTTGATCAACCCACCACTATGTATACTTGATGACAGGTCTCATCAAAGTATTCAAATCGGCGTGCTTGGGTTCTGACCATCTGACCACCAGCAAAGGCAAGCTCTTATCAAGGTGCGGCTGTACCTGTTGTCCATCTTCTTCCAACTGATCCGGCACTCGACAAAGTTTTGTTGTTCTGATCAAACTGACAGGCAATCTGGACCACATCTTTCGCCTAACTTCAAACTCGTCCGCAGCATTTGCCCAGAAATCTTCCAGTTCAACCCTATGCTTATACCTCCTTCCGTCCATCGTCTTGATGTGATGATGCGGATCGAAGTGGCTTCTAGATGGATAGGTAGCGAAAGGATAATGCTGAATCTCGAGCCTGGCACTATCTACTGCCTGTGATGATGGGCAAGACTCCAGCATGTTCCCTATAAAGAAGGGAAAGGTTACTGCCGCCTTTTGCTTTGTCTGTTGGAGGCCTTGAAATTCTTCCAGCTACCTTAGTACTTCCAATAAGACCATCTTGTTAGTTGGGAAAATGGGAAAACGATATGGGCTCCCAGTGAATCCCTAGATCCTGATGTAAGTATATCGGGGATATTGGATAAACTAGGACCCATATTTGCCAATCAGCTTCTTGGCCTCAGGAGTCAACCGTTGATGCGTCCCTCCCTGGAGTATTCTTGTGATATACATGAGGAAGGCGTCATGAGCTCGCCAGAAGTGCGCCTTTTCTTTCAACTGCAATTGTGGATAGCAGTCGTATGCCTTCAGCTCATTTGATCCACCGCCGACCGTGCCCTTGCATATCAAGCCTGCATACTTGTAAGTCCTAGCCAACATGTAGATGACATAAGAACTCATATAAAACGTTTTCGTTTTCTCTAGGTTGACAAGCTGCTCGTGGAGGTTGTTGCTAATCATTCGTGACCAGTTAAACATTTTTACGCCCTCTGTGATGTCCTCAATAAAATAGTACATCCATGGCTCAAATGGCGCCCCCAAAGGACTGCCTGCTATTCTGTTCAGCAAGATAATGATGTCTCCGTAGTCCTCCTTGAAGTCCGTACGCATCAACTTCTTTGGCATTTTCTTGACCAACGGCCTAGGCTTGTCCAGCCAAGACTTATTGATGTTGGCGGCACAAAGGTCAGGCTGCTCATCATACAATCTCTGGACGTCTTCCTTAGTTTTATAAGTGGTCTTAGGATACGAAGAAATGCCAAAGGCCTCTTGTATGGCCAACTCTCCCAGATGTGCCAATATTCTCCCGTCAGGCGCCACAATTTGCCTCAACTCAGCATTATAATGAAGCGCACACTCCACCATCAATTTAGCACATTCAAGCGCAGGCGGAAATCCGACAGCTTGAAAGATTCCATTTCTTACCATCCTCCTGGCGGCAGGCGTTGGTAAAGGCCCATTGTGCCCATATACTCTTCTCTTGAATTCATCGAGGTCTATATGACCAAGATTGGTGTCCGAGATGTTCTTCCATTTTTATTTTATTTTAGTCTCTGGCTGCGATCCCTTGTTCGCGAACTTCATCTGTGTTTGCCTGGACGTCTCTCCTTGATTGACTGTCAACCTGCAAGTACAAAATGCTTAACATTAATATAAGAACTTTTAAAATCAACTTACTCCGGGGTGTAGTTTGGACAAAATAGCACTTTCAGCTTATTAAATTAAAAAAATTTGTCAAAAAGCAAGCTGAAAGTAATCAAATCCGCCTATTTATGAATGAAATTCGTGCCGGAAATGAAGTAGAAGATATAAACGAGGTGCAAACACATTGTCGATTAATTTCCAAACCTCAAAGATCGTGTTCTGGCTGCAAATGAATTTAAAAATTCTGAAAATCTGCCAAACGAAGTGCGCCAATATGCTGGGAAGTACGATTTTCAGCAAATAAATAAATTACTTCTCTCCAAAAATCACGCCTGTCAACAATAAATTACTTCCTAGATTCTCACAGCAACATTACTTGCACCAAATTTTCCTTCGCAAACGATTCCCAGAAGATTCGAGAAAGATAGCCTCTTCTCAGTCGAAATTGTGAAGAAATGAGTTTTTGAAACTCATTTTATGGCTGAGAAGTGCGATTTTCCTCAAGGAATTGCTTTCTTTTCTCTTATTTTCTTCCAATTTTTAGAAACGTTTTTCTTCTCAGATCGACAAGTTTCTAATTTCACTTTCAGTTGTCGAGGCAAGTTTCTAATTTTTATCTCTGTGCCATCTCCGTTTGAGATTTTCGAATTTCTCAAAAAATTGCCTAAGTGTTGGAGAAAATATCAAAAGATATTAAATTAATTGTTTAAAATTAATTTTCCAACGTTCTTTAAATCTTTGAATCACGGCAATTTTAAATTTATCTAAGGCAGAATAATTTAATCCTCCAAATAATCTCCAGACTTCGAATTTTTTAATTAATTAAAATTCCCTAAGTGTTGGCAAATAGTTAAAAATATTCAAATATTTAAAATTTCAACCCGTTTAACCTTGATACATGGCTAAGTTTGTTTGTCTGAGGCAAAATATCTCTTTTCCAATCGTCTGCCTAGCCAAAATGTGCTCAATAGTTCATCTGCCAAATTTCAACTTTCTAGGCAGAGTCTTGACCCTTCTGGACATTTTTATTTAGCCAAATGACTCATCTTCTGGGTTGGGTGAACTTGGAGATCTCTGCCACTTTGCCATTTTTTATTAGTGCCTTGGGAATTTTTCCAAGCTGAGAGGGGCGGACTTCATGGTTGCTCTGCCAAACACTCTTCATTTTATGCCAAAGAATTTCATTCCGTTGTGTTGAGGAGTGATTTTCGTGCCGGCCAAACCTCTTCTTCCTCTGGACATTTCTCCGTTTTTCATGCCTTAGAAAAATTTACCTTTCAAAGTTGGACAAACTTCTTATAATTCCTTGCCAATGGCGTATTTTATTCTCCATTTGTCTTAGGCGAACTTCACACTTTTCTTGCCATGGCGAATTTTATTCGTGCCTTGTCCAATGGCAAACTTCACTTGTATTGGCCATTTAATTCAATTTCTAGCGAATTTCCCTTGCAATTTCACCCCTTCCAAACATCTTGGAGTGAACCACTTCATATTTTTACTCTTCTCCAAACTTCTTGGGGCGGACTTCATAGACTTCTTGCCATTTTAGCATATGGCGGACTTCATAGACCTCTTGCCATTTTCCTAAGGCTGGGCGGACTTGCCTTCTCCTTTGCCATGGGCGGACTTGCTTTGTCTTGCGCCATCCACCTCTCTCCAAACATCTTGGGCGGACTTTAGCTTCCTCATGCCAAGGGCGGACTTGGCTTCCTTCTTGCCATGGCGGACTTGGAGACCTCCATGCCATGGGCGGACTTCAGCCTTGGCTTGCCAATGGCTACCTTTGGCATGCCAAAGGTAGGGCGGACTTCTTAGACTTCATGCCATTCCTTCCTTGAGGGCGCCATCTTCATGACTTAGCCATTTTTCAAAACTTTTGTCATTTTACCTTGATTCTTTTGACATCTGGAGGCGTGTTGATTTCTTGCCTGATGGAATCCAAAAATAGAAACTTTCCAAAAAAAGAAACTTTCTAAAAATAGAAAAAGCAAAAAGCATCCCTAAAAAATAGGAACTCCAGAATGGCCTAAAAATGCCGAAAATCAAAAAAGCAAAAAGCAAAAAAGCAGAATCCCTAAAAAATAGGAAGTGTCAGAATTGACCGAAAGCAATGGCGTTCCTCGTCTACTGGGTCTTCTGAGCATTTCCATGGCGTTTAAGCTTTCAAATGGGTTCAAAATTTCAACTTGGCCGGACTGACTCTCAAAACCTTATTCAAATTTAGGACTCTAAACTAGCGATTCAGAGGGCGACATCAAAACTTGGGGGTCCCCATTTGCAATGGGGCGATGTGTGAAATAGGTCACAACAAGACTTAAACAGGCTCCCAAGGTCTGGTATGAAAGAATTGACAGCTATCTCTTGGGATTAGGATTTTCCAAAAATGATGCTGACTCCAATCTCTACTTCAAGGTAATCAAAGGTGATATGCTTATAATTATTTTATATGTTGATGACCTGCTGATAACAGGAGAAGATCACCTCATTGCTCAAGGGAAACAGGATCTAATTTTTGAATTTGACATGAAAGACTTGGGTATTCTACACTACTTCCTCGATTTGGAAGTATGGCAGAATTCAGAAGGCATTATACTAAACCAAGGGAAGTATACTATTGACATTTTGAAAAGATTTGGAATGTTGGACTGTAGATCGATGTCTACAACTATGGAAACCAACCTTCACAAATTGAAAGAAGCAGCAGCAGAATCCATATGTGCAGATCCAACCCTTTACAGACAGATGATTGGATCCTTGATGTATTTGGTTAACACCAGACCTGATATTTGCTATGCAGTAAATGTTCTCAGCCAGTTCATGTGTGAACCAAAGGAAATTCGCTTAATGGTTGTGAAACATATTTTGAGATATCTTCAAGGCACTATTGGATATGGTCTTCTTTACAAGAATGATCAACTAGATCTACATGGGTACTCTGATTCAGATTGGGCTATAAGTGTAACTGATCGGAAAAGCACATCCAGATGTTGCTTCAGTTTAGGATCGGCTATGATCTCCTGGATTTGCAGAAAACAATCTTCAATTGCACAGAGCTCAACGGAAGCTGAATACATTGCAGCCTCAATGGGAGCAAGAGAAGCAATGTGGCTTCGTAAATTGCTTGTGGGACTCTTTGGTGAGCCCTTGAATCCTACAATTATTCATTGTGATAATCAGAGTTGTATAAAACTCTCTGTGAATCTTGTTTTTCATGACAAATCTAAGCACATTGAGATCCCCTATCATTATGTAAGAGATAAGGTGGAAAGGAAAGTGATCCAGTTGGAGTATATTAGTGCAAATGATCAAACTGCAAACATTCTCACCAAGCCTCTCTCCCGGATCAAGGTAGAGCACTTCAGGAAGAAACCTGGTATGGTTGAAATGTAATTTGTTATTTATGTTTGAAATACAAATTGTTTATAAATTGTACTAATATATAAAGATGTTTAATGTGTAAACTCTTTTGTCATGTGTGTGACTCCATGACTTTATGGGCCTACTCCCCCTGTGTACATTATCGAAAGGTGACGATCTTTCTGATAATGAACACTTGTATTTGACATTGTAAAGTGACGACTCTACAATGATAAACTATCATGATAGATATCATGTGACTTGATATCTGTGGACATGTCATGATAGTATCTCTTGGACACCTTGATGGATATCATGAGACTTGATATCTGAAGATCATTGTGATCCTTAAAGAGATAATCATGGTGGATATTTATATCCATGGATATGCCATGAATTATGGTAGACATCATGTGACTTGATGTCAGTGCACATACCATAATGAAGATGTGTATGAAGAATGTCATGTGACTTGACAATATTGAGAAAAGCGTACCATGTCTTCGATATCACGTGTGAAGGTGATATCTTCACTTATTTGATTTGAAATATCTTCCCTAGCTAAGAGGGAGTGTTGATGAATGGTAGCTTCGGTCAGTTAAGATCTAGGCTATTCTTCAAAATAATCAAATTAGGAAAATAAGTGAAATCGAATTTATAAGCATTGATAAAATTCGATATATTAAATGATGTCGAAATTCTGTATTTGAATAAAATCGGAATTCTATACATATCCGCCACCTTGGTTTGTGTGTGTTAAGACACTAACTAATTGTCATTGAGAGTGAAGGGACCCGCGTGCTCAAAGAGACACGTCTCTTGAGTGGACGGGTCTCCACTTGTGGAGACACGTCCTCTCTTGAGACGTGCCTCTTAGAGGCGGGTCTCCATCATACTTATGGTGGCTCCCCATTGATATGCAAACATCGAAATCAATTAATGTTCTGCAATCAGTACATTCGCATTTAGAGAAGAAATCTGGAAATCGCATTTTTGTCTTAGAATTTTCTTACACAGAATTTCAGACCTTAGTTTATTCTTAGGTTTTAGGATCCTATTTGTGACAGATTTGATTACACTTACAAGAAATGTATATATGAAAACTTGTGCTATATATTTTTTTTTTTGATAAATGATGTAAAAAATAGTGGCTTTGATCAGTACTGTAAGTCTCTCAGGCTTTTCTCTTTTTGGCTTGGGAGATATTGTCATCCCTGTAGTCTGTTTCCTTTTTGTTTCATTAGAGATGCAGTCTGTGCTGGACTAATAGACCCAACTATATTTGACCATTTAGCAAACTATTTCCAATATGAAAAAATGTGGAGAAGATTTTGTGTAGGGAGTTCTTGTCGAAACATTGCTGGAACTCCTTCAAAATCTAGGTGTAGGAATATTTGTCGAAACATTGCTGGAACTCCTTCAAAATCTAGGTGTGGGAATAAATAAGGTGCATGTAAAAATCTCATTATATTTGTAATCTCTTTGCTGAGTTAATATAGTAAGGCATGGATTTAAGGTTGATTTTTTCTACCTAAAAGGGTTTTCCCAAGATAATAATTTGAGTTATGTTTATATCCTATTTTCTATTGTCTTCCATTTTTTTATCTTCATTAAATTTGTTGTCATTTGGATTCCACATTTTATGTTTCCGATGAGTCTAAAGTTTATTCCAGTCATGGGTTTCTGCATTTGATTTCTGCTTTTGAATATTGAATGTCTGAAATTCCTTATATTGTTCACCTTTCATCAAAATTGTATGATGTAATCTCTGAAAGAAAAATTAGCCAATGTATTAGGAAAGTAATAAAAGAGCTAAAGGGCAAGCTGATTTTAGAAATCAACATGCTGGTTTGATCATTGTGTCACCCTTAGATATTTTTTGTTGAAGATTTTAAAAGAAGCTAAAGGCCAAACTAATTTTGGGAATCAATAGACCACTATTGATCCAATTGTTGCCCCTGGGGTCATTGCTGAAGATGTAGAGATATGAAACAAGATCATTCAATTTATAAAAGTGTTGGATACTATCCCAAGTGTGGACATATGAAAAAGATTGTAAAAAATTGGTATCCCTTCTTTTTATTGCCAAGATTAAATGTAACAATGAATGGTCAATGACTCGATAAACATCAATTGCCTTATTGGGGTTAAGCAAGGGTTCCCCACCTTTCTCTCAGTTTTGAGCATCTATATCAACATAATTGAGGAATATTTAGGATATAAATGAAGGATGGATTAGTATCAATATGGTTGGGATATTGTTATCTTACTTGTGTATGCTAACAACATTTTTCGCCTTACAAAAACTCTTGTCGACCTCCAAAAGCAACTCCGATTTCTTCAACAATTTTGTCATGTTATCAAATCACTAATGTTTGTAAAATCAAGGTAAATATTAATTAAATACAAAAGGAGGTCATACCCTCAAAATTTTGTATGATAAGTTGATAACAATACCCTAGAAAGAGATACAATCTTACAAATACTTAAGCATTGACTTCAGTTGTCATTCAAATTGGAACCACGGTTTTGAAAAGAAAAACATTGTTGGTTGGAAAGCTTTTTATGGTCTTCAAAATACATGTAGAAACATTGAGTGTTGGGAGTAGGATTAAAATATGTCTGTCATTCCAATTATTCTATACAAATGTATGGTATGTGCCTACAAAGTTTTTGTGTGGCTTGGAATACATTGATCAAATCCAAAAAACATTTTGACCTACAATATTAAAATAAATGTAATACTTCATGTTCATGCCATACTCTTTTGATTGAAGCTAGTTGTACCTCTTTGGAGTCTAAAGCTATGACTAAATACCTAGAGGATAAACACTAGCTTTGCAATTTGACATACAACACTGTGATGTTCCATGCATGAAGGGCTAAACCCCAGCAGATGTAACCCGTCGTGTTGGCAGGCGTGTACTTGATAACCAAATGGTTGGGCTCCACAGCCATGTGTCCACTGTGCTCGTGGCTTCTATGCCTTCACCTTCGAGGCTAGTGGGACGCAAACCTCACCCTTAGGGCTTTAACATCCTAGGTAGCTCCCCTCACTACTAGGTTGGTCTTTTGGTGTAGTGGTTGGGCCTTTGTGATATCAAAGCCAAGGTCTCAAGGTTGAGCCCTATAGAGCGTGGTGGGTTGTAATGTCCCATGCGTGAAGGGATAAACCTTAGCGGATGTAACCCATTGTGCTGGCAGGCATGTACTTGATAACCAGATGTGGGGCTCCATGGCCACGTGTCCACTGTGCTTGTGGCTTCTATGCCTTCACCTCTGAGGCTGGTGGGATGCAAACCTCACCCTTAACACCCTAGGTAGCCGCCCTCACTACGAGGTCGGTCTTTTGGTGTAACAAAGGCCCAACCACTACACCAAAAACCGGCCTAGTAGTGAGGGCAGCTACCCAGGGTGTTAAGGGTGAGGTTTGCATCCCACTAGCCTCAGAGGTGAAGGCATAGAAGCCACAAGCATAGTGGACACGTGGTCGTGGAGCCCCACCATCTAGTTATCAAGTACACACCTGCCAGCACAACTGGTTACATTCGTCGGGGTTTAGCCCTTCACACATAGGACATTACAGCCCATCATGCTCCGCGGGGCTCAACCTCGAGACCTTAGCTCTAATACCACAAAGGCCCAACCACTACCAAAAGATTGGCCTAGCAGTGAGGGTGGCTACCCAAGGTGTTAAGGGTGAGGTTTGCATCCCACCAACCTCAGAGGTCAAGGCATAGAAGCCACAAGCACAATGGACACGTGGCCATGGAGCCCCACCATCTAGTTATCAGGTACACGCCTACCAGCATGACGGGTTACATCTGTCAGGGTTTTGCCCTTCACACATGGGACATTACAAACACACTCCCCATTTGCCTCTAGTATGAATAACAATCAACCATTGACTGAAGAAAATTTGACTAGATATACTTGAGCTTGTCTAAAATACAAGATTATAGAGGATGAACATATCATATCCTACATACCTATGAAGTTTACACAAAACATATGAAGTGACTATGGGCTTGTTAACAAGTAGAAAATGAAATTCTGCAAAGGTCGTACAAACCCTACTTTGACCAATTAAAATTATTTTTCCAACATTATAAACTTACCAAATAAAAGAGTTTTTATAAAATAAGGACTAATGCTCATGACCTCCATAGTGAAATTAGTGCTTATACAAATCCAAAAGCACCTTGGGGTGAACAAATTTGTAAACTTTGAGACACCAATAAAATTGGTGATGAACATCATTTCCTTTGAACATGTCCTTTTCTCAATGGTGTTACACCTCATTTTTGTTTTACCAAGTTACTTTTAACTACTTTGTTAAAATGCATTTTGATGCTTGATGATGACATTATGTTAGTTTAATGAAATCTATTGGAATTTTGATGATTATATGTTATTTAATCAAGATTATGATTACATCGTGATTTATAACGGCTAACTACTTGAATGTGTTTTAAGTGAAATGTAGGACTATTTTCTTGTCCTCCAGAGAGAGAGGGAGAGTATCACCTGAGAGAGGAGAACAAACTTCAAAAAATAAGGTTATGCCATTTGAGTTCTCACACACACTCTCATGTAGGTTTACCCTAAATTTATCGTCGAGTCAATTTGTGTGTTATGTTACTTTGAGTTGTATCGAATTGAGTCGATAGGTTAAGTCTAACCAAGTCGAGTCAAGTCTTGGTTTGCTTTTCGAAAAAGAAAATTAAAAGTGTTTAACGATATATGTTTATCGATGTTAATCGATTAACCAATCTTGATTGTTCGACGAGATAAATCAATTATATTGAATTTGTAATATTGACATATGTATACATATATACATACATACATATATATATATATATATATATATATATATATATATGTATGTATGCATGTATGTATGTATAATGTATTAAAATAATAAAAAATATATATATGTATATACATATATATTATATAATATATGTTAATTATATTTAATAATTATCATGCTTGTAAAAGCATGTATACGATAATTTAAATCTATATTTAATGAAGCTCTTCGAGAGGCATATAGACCTCTATTGAAGGCGTGTTTGATGGCATTAAAGCCATAGCCATGACGATATAGTGGCAACTATGATTATCTTTTTGAATGCATTTCAAACTGCCATTTTAATATGGCATTAACTCCACTTCAAAACTGTGGCATAAAAATCCATGGTGGCATGGCATATTAAGTGCCTTTGGGGCGCATTTCAAACTGTCACACTAATGTTTTAAGCAGCCACCATGTAGCCGTGGCATGAGAGTTTTAAAACTGTTTTTGAAATACCTTTTTAACAGCCACTTAAGTGGGAGTTGTTTTCATTTTAAATGCTCATTGTTAATCTTTGTATGAGCCGTGGCATTTTAGCTAGTAAACCGATTTAGTTTGCATATTAAATAGACATTTTAAAGCCATAGAAAGTGGCGTTTTCAACTGTCTATTAATGGTTTCAAAACCACTTTTAATCTGAGGCATAGTGAAGGTTTATGTTCTTTAAATGGCACCATATTCCCTCAAACTGTTGAAGCCACTAATGTGGCAATTAAAACTGAAAATGGTTTCATTCTTCAACTGTTTCGAAGCCACTTTGTGGCAATTGAAAACATATATTAATGCAAGTAAAAGACCACTGTAAAGGCGTGGCAATAAGAGAGTTAGTTGAGCCTTTTTATAAGGCGTACGTTGCTAATTTTAGCATGCTTCATAATGAGAAAAGAGGTGCCAAGTTTTAATTGCTTGGTGGGAATTTATTAGCCAGCACCATTTGTGGGAGAGGGCTTGACTAAGATAGGGAAAAGACATTCTCTTGGATTCATTCTTCCACGTTGGGTTTCGCTGTGGAAGGCAAGTGTAATGACCCGACCCTTCGGCAAAATAAAAAAAAAATCAAGTTTACATCAAAAGACTAAATAAACGTGCTAACAAGTCATTGCAATATAATTTTTCTTCCTTTATTGATCACACATGAACAAGATATCATATTAAAATTACAATAAAGATTTCATTTCATTACAATAACTTCACAAGTACAAGTAACGAGAAAACATACCTTAACTAACATAGCTCCAATGAGCTTTAGAACAAATAGTAGTAAGAAGGTCCAAGAATCCGTCCTTTCAAATCTTGGTGCTCCAGTAGCCTGATGAGGAGCAGAAGCATCACTCGGACGCTTTTCCGCCAACCACGGACTTATAATGCGGTCCCCCGCACATCTATCATTCGATAGATGGCCCTCCCTTCGATGAAGAGATAGGTAGAGTGACTAATACTGTTAACCAATTAAGCATAGTGTTGTGTCCTACATAACTAGAACCTGTGCAACCCGGCAAACTCTCGAACTAGTATGTAATATGGGATCACGATGAACTGACAGTGTAATCATCGCCCAGTCTAAGAGGATGTCTTGTACATTACACTACTTTGATCAAAGTGTTTCATACAGTATTTCTACTAAGGGTCATCTATCACATACACTATTCAGGGTCGATTTGACTTAGGGCTATCTTACACTACGCATAGGTATTGTCTTTCAATGGGTAAATCCGTCACCCCAAACTAACCTACAACCAACTAATCTACTAGTAATGAATCTTTTTAGCAAGTAAGTACACAAGCCCGCTCCCATGCTTATCCTAGGAGTAACACAAGCTTTCAAAGCAGTGTTCCACGGGGACGCGTCCCCCCCAAAATACCCTGCGTTTCCTAGAGGGGGACGTCTCGGAGACTTGGGGACTTGGGGGAGACGTCCCCCCACCAGGCCACCACCAGCGCCACCATCCCACCACTAGTGTCACTGTCTCCAAGACACCGCTAGGACTTTGAGGACGTTGGGGTGTCCTCAAGACATCCAGGGGACTCCTAGTTGTCTCCAAGATGTATAATTCTTATACTTATACATCTTTTTACAACTTTTTTTTCAAGTACTATATGTATTTCAGCACCCTACCGCCCCCTCTCAGTCATCCCCCCGCCGTCCCCTTGCCGTCCCCAAACTTAGGCCGCCCGTCCCCACATCTCGGAAACACGTCCCCTGTCGTCCCCCCGTCCCCGTCCCCAAAACCCCGTGGAACACTGTTTCAAAATTAACCTAAAAACTGAGCTGGTGAACCTCAAGTGACTCTTGCATTCAAATCAAGCCTAGTATATACTTAACTAAGAAACACAATCACCTCCTACTATGGAGTAAATATACAAACACATTGCATCCCATGTTCAAACATATCCAGTATATTTAAATACCTATGTTGTACCTCTTACGGTATAGTTGAATTCCTTAGGCAAGTGACTTCTTTGACATACCTAGTATAGTTAAATACTTGTGTCGAACTGACATTTCTAATACAATTAAGTATGTGTCAAGCAAACTCTCCTACTATGGAGTACTTAAAAACATCTTATGGAAAACAGTCTAAAGGCTTCAATTCTCTTTTTCCAGAAGACAACAAAACACTTCTATTCCACAGGCAGAAAATACATTTCATGCAATAAAGAAAACACAATAATTCTTTTGCAAACATTAAGAAGTAGAAAAACCCCATGCCTGTTATCGCTTCCCAGATGATGTTGATAGGGCAGCCTTCTCCTTTGGTTACTCAATCCAGTTTCATGTATCAAGTTTTCAATCCCTTAGAAGATGATAATTCCCTGACAAAATTCCCTTTTTCTTACTCTCAAAAACATACTCACAGAAAAAGGTGTATTCCATGATTAGAATACGTTTTCCTCTAAATGTAAACAATCTCTCACAAATATGAATACTGTTGACTATGAATATCACTCAGAATTATGAAGATGACTATATCAAATGTCACACAAAAAATGATGAATGACTGCAGCTAATGACTCTCAGAGATATACGCATATGGCAACAACACAAACTAGTAATCTCAAACTAGTATTTAGCTTTTCTCCAGATGATGAAGATTCAGCTTATCTTCACAGCACTACAAGCACTTCAAATCAATGGACAAATCCCTCCCTAAACTCTGCTTTCCTCTCAAAATTTATCTCTCAGAAGATGATGAACCAGACCGGTAATGGTTGCAGCTTGATTAAAATATGAAACTCTCTGGTATTTCAATAATGAAATAGGGATATGATGAACTACTCAATTCTCAGAATAATACGGCTCTCATGAAATGATTTCACACTTAAAACAAAATGTATGCTCAGATAGAAATTTGTTATATAACAGAATGCATAAAGAATGAAGAAATGAGGCTGCTATTTATAGAGCTTCACAGCCCCATTGAATTCCTTCAAAAGTGGCATGTAATTTGACACCAGAGAATGTGAATTGTTCAACTCCATATGTGGCGAAATTCTACTCACATACTCAGCTTAATCAAGGTGAGTCGACCTTCAGGAATTGACAGCAAAAGGTAGACTAATTCAATCGTCCATGAAGAGTTTGTGTCAATCGAAACCTACAAGTTAATTTACCAGAAATGGCGCCAACTTCATAAAATGGCGGGTGATTTATTGAGCAAGAAAAAGTCATTCGATAGTTCCTGAACACAAAGCATCCTACTGGCTGAGTCGACACTATAACTGCGTTTGAATTATTCCAGTTTCCAGGTCGCACGCATTTACCAGGCATGTGTATTATTTGCACCATAATTTGCTTTCAGCGTTCAATAAAATGAATGATAAAAATTTCAATCTCTAAAGTTTAAGAGACAAATATTTCATGAGATAGGAAATAATTTGATTGCCTAAGTTCAAATGATTCAAATAAGATTAAATATGAAATAACCCGATTCCATAGTTAAATGGTAAATATTTTGATAAAATAGGAAATAAGTCGATTTCCTATGTTGAGATCAATTTGTAAAATAATTCGATTTTCAAATTTGAAAGTTGATATTTAAATCAATGATTTGATTTCCATTATTTAAATATTTTAATATATATATAATTATAGCTTTAAATATATAAAACATATATATATTTATATGTTTTAATATAACTATAGTTTTTATATATAATCTTTAATATATAGTTACATTTACATATATATATATATATATATATATATATATATATATATATATATCGCGAGCCAGTCAGCCTACCCAATATGTTTATATACATATATATGTATATGTAAAATTGTCGAGCAATAATATTATAATATTATTAATATCCACATAATATAGGTTGTGTGCATATATACATGTATATATGTCCACTTCATAATCACTTACATCCATTCACGTTACCATCATAATGATCGCAATACCACAAGACAAATACAAATATAAACATCACTCACAAAGCATGCAGAAGTAAGCAGGACTCCTAATGCAATCATACAAGTTATGGTTGACTTATCTAAAACCCACACAAATTGACACAGTTCACTCAATCTAAGGTGACGTGTGTGTATGCTCAAATAGTTCACATTATCGGTTAACCGACCAAGCTCCTCTCCTGGGTGATACTTCCCCTCCCCTTGGAGATTGAACATTTACTTGCAACCACTAGCACATACCTTAGCAGTCCTTTGTTCACAACAATAAGTAGCATATATATAAACATCTTTAAAGTTAGAATAACAATACTTCAATAACCATCTATTCACATATATGCAATATTTCACCATGAATAACATCAATTGAGATAACATCAAATGAAACAAAGTCAAATGAGATAGCATACATATTGATAACAAGGTACAAGCATCTCCAGATTTCACATTACATTCATATTTACCGTATATAGTAATAGTAAATAGTAACCTCACAAATTGGGATGTAACATACTTCCCCCCTTGTGAATCATCGTCCCCGATGATCTATAGCCTTTTAACATACAGTTAAAGTCAAATAAAGTTTTTAATTACAATTCTCAAAATACGTAAGATTTACAAAACATTCATCCTCTGTAGTAACCTTGTCCTTCCTAGACCTTGCTTCAGGTGTCCTCACTATCGCATAGGGAAAACTTGTATGCCTCACACATACTTACTCTCCCAAAGAGTTTTATTGCACATACACATCCAATATATAATAATAACTATACATAGTAATCGAAAATTATTGGCCCATGAATTCATCCTTAGTATAATCCAAATAGAAAAGGAAATGTCGATGTATTGTACACTACATCGTGGGTCCCATCCTTTCCCTTTGGTATTTACACTTTTAGACAACTCATAAACTGAGTCCGTCCATCACTTACACATTTGTTTCTCTTACCATAAAATACTTTCTCTTGATTACTTGTCCATCTTGAGCATAACATTGCTTCTGGACACCTGTCAAATCTTGATACCGCTTCATACTAAAGCTTTGTATCAACAAAGTTTCATTGATCACCTCGATCTATTACTCCTTTTTGACATTCTATCAAGTTTATGGTTTACCCTATTTCTAAACCTATTTTGGCTTAATAGAGTTTCCAACCTTTCCTTTTCATACAATGGTCTAAACTTCAATGTTAGAAGTTTATAAATCATTAAAGATTTAGTCTACCATTTTTGCTCATTTGACTATAATAATATATTGCACATTCACTCAACTGAATGTTTTCATAGTATGATCATGGTTTACACAACCTTATCATTATTTGCTAAACTGAAATAACCTTTCAGGTTTACTAAGCAACTACTTGCCCACAATATATTATTTAGGACTAAAATCCTATAAGTCAAGTTTCCAAAAAGCGTTGGTTACTTCGATGAGTTTATCCACTAAGAACTTTATGTTAGTTCTGCTAACATAGACAGGTTGATCTATCTTGTGTTCTAACATTTTCCTTCTGGAATCTCAAGAGAGTTACATGTCCTACCCATGATGACATCCGGTCTTCATTTCCTAATATACTAGACATTATCTTGCCACATTTCATGTAGCTTCTTACTCTATCTTTTCCACATTATAGTGGATCCTCATCCGACAATTCCCTTTGTCATTCTGATGTCCTAATTTTGACATTCCTTTCCTTATTCCATTCCTGAATCTTCCAAGATTTTGAGTACATAGATTATTTTATATCCAACAATAGTCTATCCTTTGACTAAGTGAAAACCTATTTTGATCTCACGCCATCATTAATTCCCATGTAATAATGGTTATAAGTTTTGCGGAGACAACTCCCATTTACCTTAGGACATCCATACCATGGATTTCTTTTGTCCTTGGATTATTTTCAAAGATGTAATTCATCTTTTATCTCAATTTAATTTTCCCGATAAAATTTGGTACTAATTTTGAGTATTAATCCCTATTTAATCGTGTTGATCGTTAGATGATAACAAATTTAATTGCATACCTAATCATCAAGCATGAACGTTTAGCTCCATGATTTCTTAATCATATAGGAGAATCTCAACTTTGATATATCCTTTTTTGAGCACAAGTAACAATTCTGATGTTCTATTCTGTAAAATTTTCAACATTTCTTGCTAAGCGGAAATTCTATGACGTTCTGCCATAACAATAGATGCTTCCTTTTGAAAGTGTTATCTCTTTTAGTATAAGAGCCACTCAAAGTAAAGTCCTGTCAATAACATGACTTCCTTTAACTTACTAGGCATCCCTCCTATGTTTCTATCCATATAGAATTTCATAAACTCAAAAGTTGTACTCATTCGCATGGGCGAATCTCAAACCCAATATTCCCTTCCAATTCTTAGGAGAGAATCCTCATTTGTTGACTAGTTTGATGTTTTAGGTTACTCTTCCCCTATATTTCCAACTTATGTGTTAAAGAGTAGTCCAGTACATAACCCAACTCAATAGATTAAGTCTCATCCTAAGGTCTTTCTCTTTATTTGAATGAATTTCTTGTCCCAAATAGGTTATTCTACACCTAGGGTTTCATTCATGAGTAAGGTAGTGATCAAGTGATTTAATCATTCTCATTTTTGATATGGTTCCTATAACTTCACATCCTACCTTATCCTTCACTCCATCTCTATGGCTTAAATAGCTAAACCTTTTTCATCCTTACCTCTCTTAGCACAATACGCTTCAATGTCAAGTCGTTTTACGACATGGATATATTTCATATAGAAATAACATCATTATCTAAATTCTCTATATAAAGTATATAGGAGTATAGAGACACTTTCTTCCAATCATGAGTATCTTAGATCTTCCCTTGCCAATCCCATAGACAATGGTCTTCCTTATCATGATCAAATTATCCGCCTATCCTTTTCTAAGCCATTGATAATAATATCATTTGATCTTTTAATCAAATAATTGTAAGGTATGGAATATTAATAGGTCATAGTCCTTAACCTTTCTATTTTCCTAAAATCCCAATACCCTTTTTCCTTGTGGTCATAAAATGTATGACTTAATTAACATTATGACTTGCGAAGGGGTCATTTGTTCTTTCAAATTGAAAACACACCCACATTTTTCGTTGGGCGGGGTACTTATCTCGAGTCAATCGACTCTCTTTCTTCCCCCCTTAGTGTGTTCACAACTTTCGATCTACTCAAGTTGAACTCCAAGCAATCACTTGCTTCTTGGAATAGGATTTGTCATTCCTTGTTGTTGACTTTCCATTGCCTTCTCTTGCCTCAATAGCATACTTTAAATATACTCTTTCCCAAAGTTTGATTCATCATTGTTTTCTATCTCATAGATTCAATAACTTGGATCATCCAATAGGAGATCTAATGAATAATCAACAACTTTAGAAGTTAAAAGAGGCACACTAATATTCCCATCTTTTTTCTAATATCCTTTTTAGTGGAGGAATATCCATACTTACAATACATAGTTGATTGATGCACCTTTCAGCTTCGAACATTGTTTTCCTTACAACTTCTATTGATCTGACACATAGTGTCTTATTGTATTCCATTTCTTTTTGGAACCTCTAAACGAATGTTGATTTCTGCAGACATGTTGGTGAGTTCTATTTGTAACTCAACCTAGTTTAAGTACTATCCAAACCTTTGTCAAGCTAACTTGATTTACCTTTATAGGCTTCTTTCCTATATTCACCTTTTTAAGTGACTTTATTCCAATGCTTGGAATTATATTCTCTCATAACCTTTAGAGATACCAAAGTTGTTTGGTCCCTTTTTCATCTTAATCAAAACTCCAATAATCTCACTGATTTTGGTTGGTGAAACCTTGCCCATGTCGTTGATTGTTTCTTTCTAACCATTCTGGTCTTTTCTCATTTCCTAGGTACTAACTCTTTTCTTGCAAGATCCTATCTTTACACAAGAATTAGACTTTATGTCAAGTATTCTCCAATCCTTGTGGATACCTCCTTCGTTGACATCCTACTTCAATCTAATTTATGCCGACTTTGCATACACATAGATTTGTAGGTGTTTTTCACTAAATCCAAGATTTCTTGACTCTTTACAATTGTAGGTTGCTACAATTAAGGTTATCTCATTCCTTCTCATTCCCTTAGAGTCTTATAACTATATTGTAGGATAAAGGTATATACTGGTTATTCTTCCTAACTTTCCTACATGACCTGATTGCATAATCTTCCGCAACCCCAAGTAATATCATAAGTTGTTGGTTTAGGAATTCCGACTCCAAGGACAAATCTTTAACTAGTCCCAATTTACTCAAATTACTAAGGTTTCATCTTCTTTTCCACTTCTCCAAGTTCTTTTCTCTTTCCGTTGTGGCACAAAAACTTTTCAACCATTATCTTCTGATAAGGTTTACGCACTGTTGCGTAATGAGCTCAAAGGTTTCAATTCAGAACCTAGTAGCTCTAATACCACATGTAACGACCCAACCCTTCCCTAAAATTTAAAAAAAAATCAGTTTGAGTCTACACTATAACTGTGTTTGAATTATTCCGATTTCCAAGTCGCACGCATTTACCAAGCGCGTGTATTATTTGCGCCATAATTTGCTTTCAGTGTTCAATAAAATGAATGATAAAAATTTCAATCTCTAAAGTTTAAGAGACAAATATTTCATGAGATAGGAAATAATTTGATTGCCTAAGTTCAAATGATTCAAATAAGATTAAATATGAAATAACCCGATTCCATAGTTAAATGGTAAATATTTTGATAAAATAGGAAATAAGTTGATTTCCTATGTTGAGATCAATTTGTAAAATAATTCGATTTTCAAATTTGAAAGTTGATATTTAAATCAATGATTTGATTTCCATTATTTAAATATTTTAATATATATATAATTATAGCTTTAAATATATAAAACATATATATATATATATATATATATATATATATATATATATATATATTTAAATACCTAAGTATATAAATTTTTAATATAACTATACTTTTTATATATAATCTTTATAAAATAATTACATTTACATATATATATATATATATATATATATATCGCGAGCCAGTCAACATACCCGATATGTTTATATACATATATATGTATATGTAAAATTGTTAAGCAATAATAATATAATATTATTAATATCCACATAATATAGGTTGTGTGCATATATACATGTATATATGTCCACTTCCTAATCACTTACATCCATTCGCGTTACCATCATAATGATCGTAATACCACAAGACGGATACAAATATAAACATCACTTACAAAGCATGCAGAAGTAAGCAAGACTCCTAATGCAATCATACAAGCTATGGTTGACTTATCTAAAATCCACACAAACTGACACAGTTCACTCAATCTAAGGTGACGTGTGTGTATGCTCAAATAGTTCACATTATCAGTTAACCGACCAAGCTCCTCTCCTGAGTGATACTTCCCCTCCCCCTGGAGATTGAACATTTACCTGAAACCACTAGCGCATACCTTAGCAGTCCTTTGTTCACAACAATAAGCAGCATATATATAAACATCTTTAAAGTTAGAATAACAATACTTCAATAACCATCTATTCACATATATACAGTATTTCACCATGAATAACATCAATTGAGATAACATCAAATGAAACAACGTCAAATGAGATAACATACATATTGATAACAAGGTACAAGCATCTCCAGATTTCACATTACATTCATATTTACCCTATATAGTAATAGTAAATAGTAACCTCACAACTTGGGATGTAACAGCATAGAGAATGCAAAAGGAAGAAAATATTTTGTTTAGAACAGATAAAAGTGATTAAGAATTCCTGTGAAGTCTTTTGGAGTGCGTTGAAAGCATTGAGATCGCTATTCTCCTTGCACTCTTGATTCTGGAAGACACGACTGGGTAGAATAGGGCAGCAGCCTGTCTTTAAGTGCAGAAGTTTTAGTCTATTGATTTATTTTCCACGTTTAGGGAAAAGAACAGCAACCAGTATGTCTTGAGGAAAATAGGAATTTACTTGTTTGAACAGTAAGTTCGTGCAGAAAAGTGAACACTGGAACTGTACATTGGACAGGGATTTTCAAGTGCAGAAGCATAGTAAATTTGCAGCCATATTTCTTACTCATTTTTCTGAGTAAACTTATATCTTTCATTTAACTATTCTTCAGTTTTAAAAGTGAAAGATTTTTATTATTTTGAGGGATAATATCAGAATAATTAAGAGTAAGATTATTCTGATATTCCAGAAGTATTTAAGGTTTAGATAATCCCACTTTCACTCTGTCAGAGACAGCAGTTTAGAAAAGTATTTCTCTGCCATATTATGTAGAAGGATTTAAATTTATTATTCTCCGATAGAGATCAATTTCTAGTTTAAGATATAAACATTTTATCCAGTTATATTTGCATATATATTTGTTCATATTGTGGTAAAAACAAATGAATATATATGTGCATTTATATATGGATATTTTTACATGATTACATAAAGGATAATTTTGGTTAAATGCTTGAGAAACTATGAAATTAAACAGATATTTTCTCAGCTGAGTGATCTAAGTTTAGGCAGTCTAATAAGCTGATTTAATGATGAATATTCAATATTTGTACTTAGTTATACTTTGCATAAATTTAGACAATATTTAATATCATGAATATATTTAATATGGTGTTCATAATGAACAGAACCATAAGATTTAACTTTGAAAGTCTGAAACTTTAATAAGAAGTAATCTTCTATTTAAGTTTAATATTATACTATTGTACTTATTTGACATTTTGTCACTACTTTTAGTTGAGACCAAATGTGTCGAGTCAATGACGTTGTGTCACCTATAATAATCAATGTGCATAAAAATAGGCTGTAGTTCACTCTCTTGGTTCGTTTAAAGGACTCAGAACAAGTGGTAGTTGCCAAGACCCAAGATGATATAAGAATGTAACATGGGTGTTTGAAGTCAGAGAACTTAACAAACCTAGTCATGTACTGACTTAGTGAGTGATCACAATATGAATGAGAATCTTTTGAAAAGTCAAACCAATTGGTCAAATAGTCAGTTTGAGTTAAACTATAGGTCATTAAAGGTTTCCAAGTCAAGTTAGAGGTGGGTGAACATACGACTCCACTTTTTAAGGAAGTGGTTGAAATATTTTCAAACTTTGGCCAAAGTAGTGCAAAAGTCTCTACTTGCACTAGTCAGTTCACTACGATCCAAAATTGCATAACTAGTCAGTAGGGTCATACTTAGTTAGAGAAGTCTATAGTTGTACGACCGATTTGGTTATGTAAGACACAACACTAGAGACTCAGATGGCATACTAGAGGTTCCTTAGTCTATACTCTTCGTTGAAGGGTAGTGCTACTTCTAGTTGGAAGGTGTGCGAGGGACCACCAATCTGTGGTTGGAGGTAAAGTGCTTGGGTGATGCTCTCCCCCTCTTGCAGACGACAACACCGAGGCTTGTGAAATAGAAGATTTATCTAGATATGGAAGACTTGACCTTGAAACTAAATTGTAATTTGTAAATTTGAATACTTGATTGTTTTTCATGTCTGAAATTGTAATTGGAAAGATGTATTTTTTTACAAGTTGAAATGTAATATTATTCAGATTCAAAATGTTTTATCCTTTCAATTATGAAATGTGCAATAAATGATGTTAGAAAAGAAAAAAATTTACATCCCTATTTTTAAGGAAGTGCATTTATTTACTTCTATAGCAAAACTAAAGTAATTACTTTGTTGTATGCACTAGATTGTTACAAATGGTGTGTGAAGTAACATTGCCAAAATTTGTAACACAATTACTCTCTAGAGCTTGTCACTTTCCACCATGTTCAAATACAAAAATGATCCTACAAAATATAGTCTTTACGCATGTTTATGAATGGTTACTATCTTTTTTCTCACTTCCCCCTTCTTGTTCTAAATATTTCACACTATAGATGGGTTGGATGATCAATGGACAGACAGAAAAAATTCTACACTACTGCCAATTTCAAGAATGACTCCTGATGAACAAACATTTGCAATGAATTAAAGGATGGAAGACAACAAGACAATAACAACAAAAACAGCAATTCCTATCATCAACCAAGCACTACTAGTAATGCCAAAGCATAATATATACTTGATTGATACACTTTTACAGATTTGACAGAACAATTTGGTCTAAAAGACGTTAAAATTCTTCATCATCATCATTATTGTTTTTAGGGTAAAAATAGTTTCCAATATATATATGCCCTCAAGATTTGGATCCATAAATATGAAGTAAGGTCTTAGGGCATGCTTTCAGACATGGTATAGGACTCAAATTTTTATCTATGAGGCTGTCTTTTCATCTTAAAACACAAAAATATAAGAGCTTGGACCCATAAATATGCTGGAAATCATTGCATTTCAGTAAGGCTGTAAGGATTGTCATGACATGTTCACAGAGATGCTAGAGGCCTCAACATTTACATCCAAACTTGCCATTTATTCATAAAATCTTTCTGATTTATTTTTTATGATGTGCAATATATTATAAGGTAATCATATTCTTTTCAATATGACTACTAACAAGTTAAAAGGCTGTCACATGCAAATAACTTATTTGCATTTGTATACAGCAATAGGACCTTATAAGACCTCCAACAGTGCTTATTTTACAATGTGCACCTCTTGATGAAACACATAAGATGGATGGAAATATCATTTGTGAGGGAAATTAAAAACATGTTAACTTCAAATAAACAGTCCACCCATGCAATGCTGATCACTGAGATGAACAGAGAGCCTGGTAAGGTCATCTGCTCCTACCTACAAGTGACATCTAAACTCAAAGCTCAACAGAGACGAACAAAAATGCTGTACAAAAAATTATGAATGTCCAATGCTTGAAGGAGCAGTAAATTTACAGTACATAATAAATTCCACATTAATGCAATCAAATTACTACAAAACTTTTGCAGTTGGAAATCACATGGTTATAACTTGTGTGTATGATAGACTAATATCTTCAATAGGTAAGAACTGCTTTCCATCCAATTGACTATGCTCTTTAGAGCTCTTAATTTTGCTCTCTTGTTGTTTGCTTCCTCATATGCGAATCAGTTTTCTGCATTAGAAAATGTAAAGTTCTGAATGAGTTTATACTTTATAGTTCTAATTATTTCATATGGCTGAAAAATAAGAGGAAAAGCTACTAAAACAAAGGGACTTCCAAATTCATCTTATCGACCTATTGATATTGCCCCATATGAACACCACCTAAACCCTCAGACCATGGGACTTGGCACAGTAGACTGGCAAAGCTGCGAGTCATCACTGCACTAGTGATAAGGGCCACAGGGCTGTTGGTAAGAATCAAAGGAATGGGATCTTTAATTTAAATTATGAGAAAGGCTGAGCAGTGGCTGCTTTGAGACTGGTGTGGCCTTTGGCGCCCTTCTTCCAATGTGGTAAGCTTAGCAAAGAGAGTTATGCCCATTGATAGGACTTTCTCTTTAGATGGTTTCGAACACTGCAAGGAGTATTTGGTGGAGAGCTTTGCAAAGAATTGCAAAGGTTTATCCCTAGCAATTCAACATAGATAATAGTATTGGATTGTATTTGGGAAAAAAGAAAGTACCATGAGATGCAACATCCACCCTCAACAATTTTGTCTTAATCCCAACTGGGATTGCAAATCTGACAGTTATCAATGCAAAGCTTAAAAGAATTGGAATCAGATGAATTTGAGGGGTTATGTATGTGCAGAAGAATATGGCACACCTGAAAAGATGGTGAATATGAGATCCTGGCAGAGAGGTCATGCAGCTTGGGTTTGTTGGGTGAAAATAATGTAATCAGCTTTTCAATAGATTACGCTATCTAGATTTCAGCCACAGCTATGTGAGATATAATCTCTCCTCTCAGAAAGGGGAGGTGCCCTTCTTACTGCTAACAAAAGCTATAGTAAAACTAATAAAGTACTTACAAAATGTACACTACACTTTCGAAATGGGGGGGGGGGTGTTACATCCATGCTTCTCTCTTTTTTCAGAGAAGATGTTTACAATGCTTCACGATTTGAAAGTTCTAGATCTAATAACCGAAAGGTGACAAAAAGCAGTAATGCCAATATCTCTATCTTGTCAAAGCAAAGCGTAGAGATACCAAATGTGATTTATAATAACAAAGTAAAAGAAAAGGGAACGCTCATGAAGGCACAAAGTCGTTCCATAGCCTTTTCAATGCTGGATCTGTAAAAGTAATTGTTTGTCGCATTAGAAACACAAAGTCTTCTTAGATGCATCAATTCCTCGAACCGCATGAACAATTACAAGCACAAAGTCTTGTAGATCCTTCAACCAAAACATCCACACATAAAAGTAAATTCAAATAAGGAATGTAACACAGTCTACATAGATTACTTGAAGCCCTTCAAATCTCATATACTAATCACCAGCAATATAATCAAATCACAAGATTATCGATCCCAACACAAAGTCTGGTATGCAATCCTCTTCTTTATTGATTAGATTTAGATTCACAAAATTGAATACAAAGTTCCAATGCTTGTTTCAAAGGGGCAGCACTTCGTTGCAAAATATCAAAAGGTAAATATTACAATAGAAATCCCTCATATATATAGAAAAGGGAGATGAGTTAATCTAGGAAATTAGGTGAGCAAAAATAGGAAACCCTAATTTAACTAAGTGTAATTTTCCTCTAAGAAGTTACATCTCATATTTTGGGTGTAATTACACTTTACAAAAAGACATTTAAGATGTCAAAAACTATTTACAAAATGCATATGGGAATACATCAAAACATTCAACACTGGGAGATCAGGAATCTTCATTGTTCCTTGCTTGGGTGCGGAAGTCTTCCTATTTCTTCTTGGTCTCCTGCATGAATTTATCATCCGGACCAACGGTATAATCCACAATGGTGTGAATCCTCGTGACTAATCTCTTGGTGGATGAAAGAACCTTTTTGCACCTGTCAAGATGCGTTTTAAGGTTATCAAGGGTGAGCCTGATATCACAAAGATCATCTATGGAGGCATCTGAAAAGTTCGCACTCTCTACTTGACCCATGATGGCTTCTTTGAAGATCTGTGATAGTTCTGCAGCCGGAAGGAAGATACGGTCTTCTTCGAGAAGCTTGCTTGGCAACTCTTTAACCCTTTTTTCAAGAATAATCCGATGTTCTTCCACATCTTCCTGAACTTGGTGGAGATCTTTTGTAAGGGATTTGATCGTCTGAATACGATGCCTCAATGATTCCCTTACCTCAACATATTTTTCCTTGTCAGGAACAACCTCGGCTTCCACCAATTTACTGAGCTTTACCTGTTTCATTTGCGACCAAAATGACAGGCATTTTTCCATCTCTTTGAGCTCTTGAGAGAGGACAAATTTTTCTTTATCCAGCTCTAATTTGAGCTGAGCTATCTGGGTGGCTTTCTCATCAATGGCAATTATAATTTGAGAACCGTGTTCTACAACTTTGTTGATGAAGTCATACAACGCTTTACCTTTGGAGAGAAATTTCTCAACCTTCCTGATGGCTGGGTCCTCAGGACTTACCATTGCCAATGGTTGCGCATTACTTGTAGATCCTGCAAGCTTTTTAACAATAGCGGCATAATGCTCTGCCCTTTGTTTGTATAAGTCACGGGCTTGCTCCATTTTGTCCAGTCTACCTACCAATATATTCAAGTTACTTGCGCATTTGTCTTGGTGCTTTTCATTAGTAACCTTGCCAAGCTAGACTCTAGTTACTGTATAATCCTCCATATTAACATCTCCTTCCTCTTGAGGTGGAATGCCAATCTCCACATATTTTTGACCTGCTTTGTCAACTTGAAGTCGTGAATACACTTTCCCCTTCTTCTTCCCCTTGACCTTTGGAGGGGCTATCTCTTCAAGATCGAGCTCTTCTGGAGAAACCATTTGCTTCTTTCACTTCGATACTTGGGATACCAACCACGGGGGAAGAGAGGAGGCAAATGATTCCTGGTTGACTGTCAATTCTTTTGTTACCGCCACTTCTGAAGGAAGGACGGGTATGGAAACAATTGGCGAAGTATCTGTCATTATTGTTCCAGGAACCTGCACATTGACCTGATTCTGCAGAGAATCACTCATAAATCTATTAAACTCAGCTCCTAAATTGAGATCATATGATGGCGATGACAAGCTGGGAATGGATGATGGAGAACCTGACGGAACATCAACCGTTTGAACACTCGTCACTGAAGGAGTATCTAGTGTGGTTGATGCTATAGGGAGTGGTGCAATGTCCACTGTGGGTATGGCAGATGTAGGAATAGGCAATGTGGAAAGAGGTGGCGGAGGAGTGTTAATAATAGAAAATGTACGAGGAACGCTTGAAATTACAAGTGATGATGATTGGGGAAAATCTTCAACTACGTGCTCGGGTGGAGACATAGCTTGTTCTTCATCGGGCCCAAGTTCCTGTTGATCATTCTCTTGATCCTCTTTCTCTTTCTCACCTTCTTAATCACTTCCAGACTCATGTTCATCTTCGGAATGTTCTTCCTCATCGAAGTCTGTTTCTTCTGAATATTCATCTTCAGCAGATTGATCACTTGTACTTTCTTCTTCATCAGAATCTATCTCTTCAGAAAAAGACTTCTTTTCTTTTGAGTGGGATAGTTCAGATTCCGTAATTCCTTCCTCATGGATGGCTCAAGCATCCTTCTCGCCAATAGTGAATTTGATCCTAGGACCCTTTCTGGAGGAAGTGGGAATAACCGCAGATTTCTCTTTGATGCGGGCTTCTTGTTGTAGATTGACCTGTGCTTCGGACTCTTCTCCTTCGGACTCTGTTCTGAAGGCCTTCATCTGAAAACCATGCTTATGTAACCATTCAACAATGTTAGCCAAAATTGGGGCTAACCTTTATCTGATGGAAATGCTCTCCT
Organism: Sequoiadendron giganteum; assembly: GCA_007115665.2. Lineage (NCBI taxonomy): Eukaryota > Viridiplantae > Streptophyta > Pinopsida > Cupressales > Cupressaceae > Sequoiadendron > Sequoiadendron giganteum. The sequence continues at coordinate 585,296,518 of CM021101.1, forward strand.
TCTTTGACCATTGAATCACAAGCAAGGGTTTCTTGAAGATTTGTTCATCATAAGCAGCATTCAGGATGTCGCCAGGATCTGTGAAATCTTCTGTTAAGTCAGCAACACCAAGATCCCTGATTTGTTGAACAGTCAACCTGCACCAATCCATCTTACGAATAGCCTCTTCGTCTCTGCAATCGGCCCAAATGTCTTCAAAGTGATATCCATGTTTGTGCCCCTTTTTTAGCTTCTTTCTGACATCTCGGTAATCAAAATCAAGTCTATACTTGTAGTTCCTGATCGTCATGATCTGCATCTCAGCATAGACTGATTTTGCCTTTTGCACACTCTTGATGGTATATCTACCGATTGCCATTGGGAACTTAAAATCGGGTTTATGAATCCTTCGACATTCTTTGTGAACTGAAATCAGCTGTCTGCATAACTCCATCAAAATCCACTTGTCTGAAGGATATCTGGGCAACATGTAAGGGCAACCAGTATAGCATCCTACCCTTATGTAAGTAAAAGTTGGGAATTGAAGATATATGCATCCGACCTTACTTACCACTTTGTAAGCCTCATTAGATACTCTCTTTTTCTCGAGAGTTGGGTCAAAACTAAAAAGCAAAGGTGCGAAGAAAGCGTTAGTGACTCTCCTGAAATGATGATGGTTTTCCTTCAATTCCAGCTGGTAGAAGTAATCGTACACTAGTGTAGAAAGTCGGTTCCCTTTTGTAGATAAGCCTGGGAACTGTCTCGTCACGGCTGCAACGTACACCAAGTATGAAGTCATGTAGAACTTCAAGGTGGTTGGCGCATTAATCAACTGCTCACGAATTGCATCACTGATCTATTTGCCCCAGTCAATGTGAGCTTTCTGCCTTCTTATGATTCGAATGTATTCATACATCCAATCATGAAAATGGGAAGTTTCTGGCAGCCCTTTCACTCTGCTCAAAAGTATGATCATATCTATGACATCTTCCTTGAAGTCAGCTCGAGGAAGTCCTTTCGGCCATCTGGAAATAGTATGTCGAGGTTCCTTCAACCATTGACTATTTATCAGATACTTGACCTTATTCGGATCTGAGTCATAAACCTCCTGCGCCGATTGTACTGAAATGTCAACATACTTCTCCATTTGCGGGACTTTGAAAACTATATCAAAGAAGTCTGGATCTAGTCTCAACACCTCATGTCCGAAAGAATTAATGACACTTCTGCTCTCCTGAATATAGTGAGATGCAACTTGGAGAACGAACTATGTGTGATGTGCAGCAGTTGGAAATGTAGAGACTGTAGATTTTATATGATCAGATTAGAGTGCAAAAATTAATTTAAAAATCAACACAATGACACAGCCAATACCCTGGGAAAACCCTCCAAGTTGAAGGAGAAAAAACCCAGCCAATATAACTCCTTTATATTGATAACAATAAGAGCAGAAATTTGCTTACAACTCAGGCACAACTCAATGCCTAACACATACAATGAACACCACCTCTCCTAGATGCAAAGATACAAATAATATGTTTCTCCTTTAAACAATCTGCTCCTACAGAATATAATCTGCTTGAGATTGATTTGCTGCTCTAGATGCGAACTCCTTCTTGAACAATGCTGAATGAACTTGATTATCAAATGAATAAGAAGCATCTTGAATATATAGGAACCCAAATGAGTTCGCACCTCTTCACCAAGAGAGGTCGGCCTTCAAGAAAAATCGACTTTGTGGAGAGGCGCGATTTTCTAGAAGAAGTTGGCCCTTAATAAATTAATATTTTATTCTTTATTCAAATCTTCTTTATTCAAAAGGTGAAGTCGACCTCTTGACTTAATTTTGAATATTAATAAGTATATAAATTTAAATAGCATTTGTGCTATATTTAAATTTATTAATTTGCCTGAAGTATTCATCACGAATCTGTACAATATCATTAACACTCCCTCTCAGATAGGGAGGAATACTTTTAGTTGTACAAACATGTATCACCTCATAGTGATGTTAATCAACATGGCTCAAACCAAGAAAAGAGCTTATCACCTCATCATGAAAGCATATCAGATATCACCTCAACGTGATATCAACCATCATGGCTACCTCCATAGATGGTGTGTACAATTGCTCATCACTTAACGTGATATTGTCACCTCATCGTGACTTTCACCATGGCTCCCCCAAAGGGTGAAACACAAGTACAAGTAAATCATCACAGACTCCCTCACGTGATGTTGTCATGGAGTCACACACATGACATCCACAAGGGCTCTCCCAGAAGGTGCAAACAAGGGATTTCACCTTGAACTTCTCTTGCAGAGAAAAACTCGTAACCAAGGGATCTCACCTCGAACTTCTCTTTGCAGAGAAGAACTCATTATCAAGGGATTTCACCTCGAACTTCTCTCATAAAGAAGAACTCATTAAAGAGGATCACTGATACTGAGACTCCTTCTCAGTTAAGGCTGTATTCTCCACCATACCAAGCTTATCTCGAAACTACACAAACTTTATCCTGGAGAGAGGCTTGGTGAGAATGTTTGTCGTCTGCTCATCAGTGCTGATATACCTCAACTGTATAGCTTTCCTCAATACCATATCTCTAATATAATGGTATTTGATCTCAACATGCTTTGTTCTGTCATGAAACACAGGATTGACAGAAAGCTTCACACAGCTCTAGTTATCACAATGAATGATAGTAGGCTCCATTGATTGTCCAAACAATCCTATAAGGAGCTTACGAAGCCACACTGCTTCACGAGCTGCCACACTAGCTGCAATGTACTATGCCTCTGTTGTACTCAATGCCACTGAAGACTGCTTCCTGTTGCACCAGGATATCATAGCAGATCCCAAACTGAAGCAACAACCAGAGGTCCTCTTTCGATCTGTGACACACCCTGCCCAATCAGAATCAGTAAAAACATGCAGCTCCAAATCCACACCTGTAGTATATCTCAACCCATATCCAACTGTGCCACGCAAGTATCTCAGGATATGTTTAGCTGCAACAAGATGTATCTGCCTTGGTTCACACATAAACTGACTAAGTGCGCTCACTGTATAACAGATATCAGGTCTAGTATTAACTAGGTACATCAATGAACCAATCAGCTTCCTATACATCATAGAATCCACCAGTTCTGAACTAGTTGTAGCCTCCTTCAACTTATGTAAGTTTGTTTCCATAGGTGTAGACATAGGTTTGCAATCAATCATACCAAACTTCTTCAGAATGTCAATAGTATACTTGCCTTGACTTAGAATCATCTCATATGGTTTTTGCCAAACTTCTAAGCCAAGGAAGTAATGCATGAGACCAAGATTCTTCATCTCAAACTCAGAAGTTAACTCCTTAAATTTTAGAATCAAGTGTTCTTCTCCAGTGATAATCAAATCATCAACATACAGAACCAGAATTAATGCTTCACCATTTATTACCTTGAAGTAAAGGTTAGAATCTGCATCATTCTTTGAGAAACCCAAACTCAACAGGTAACGATCAATCCTTTCGTACCAAGCACGAGGAACCTACTTAAGACCATACAAGGCCTTCTTCAGCTTGCAAACATGAGACTCCTTCCCATGTACCTCAAAGCCATCGGGTTGCTCAATCTAAACCTCTTCTTCTATGACACCATTAAGAAAGGTTGTCTTTACATCCATTTGGTGAATCTACCATCCTCTAGATGCTGTAATGGCAATAATGGTTCTAACAGAAGTATAACGAGCCACAGGAGCAAAGGTTTCTTCATAGTCAACTCCCTTTTTTTGTGAGAATCCTCTAGCCACAAATCTTGCCTTGTACTTCTCAATTCTCCCATCAGTTGCATGCTTAATCTTGAAGAGCCATTTAGAAGACACCACAGATTTGCCTTCAGGTCTAGGAACAATATCCCAAACATCATTCTTAAGTATAGATTGATACTCCTCAGTCATAGCATCTTTCCAAACTTGTTGACTAGAAGCTTCTTCAACACTTGAAGGCTCTGTCTCAATGATATGACTCATCAAGGCTACATAACCGGAGAGCTTATGAGGTCTCTTACTTTCTCTGAAAGTTCCTCTTGGGGCTGCAAAACTTTCTGCCTCCTGCATTATTTTCCTAGCCCAAAGAGGTCTCTTCTTTCCAATCACGATATCTGTAGGCCCATCAGTAGGCTCCAAGGGTTCAGCTGGATCATCATCTTCCTTTGATTCTAGAACCTCCCTCTGATTCTCAGGAATATGGTCAACTTCCATATCCTGAGGAGGCTCTTCTTCATCAATCTCTATATGAGATCCCTTGGATCTTTTAAATGCAACATCCTCCTCAAATGTAACATCTCTACTGATCTCAATAGTCTTCTGACCTGAAACATAGATTTTGTAAGCTTTAGAAGTCTCGCTATAGCCTACCAAAATTCCCTTCTTGCCAAAAGGTTCTAATTTTGTCCTCTTTTCCTTAGGTATATGAATGTACACTGGACACCCAAAGATCCTCAAATGACTTACTTCAGGTTTCACCCCAGAGAATGCTTCTTCAGGAGTTATGTTCTCCAAGATTCTATGAGGACTCCTATTCTGTACATAGACTGTAGTCCTGGATGCTTCATCCCAAAGAGAAATTTGCAGGTCTTGGTCATGAAGCATGGTTTTGACTGCTTCCACAATAGTTTTGTTCTTCCTTTCCGCAACACCGTTCTGTTGAGGATTATAAGGAACGCCAAGCTCCCTCTTAATCCCTGCTTCAATGCAAAAGTTGCGGAAAATAAAGAAGTGTATTGTCCTCCATTATCAGATCTCAACACCTTGATCCTCTTCTCGGACATATTCTCCACTTGAGCTTTGAATTCTCTGAATCTGTCTAATACTTCCTCAGATTCTTTAGACCTTAAGAAATAGATCCAAGTCTTTCTAGAGTAGTCATCAATAAAAATAATGTAATACAAGAAACCACTCGAAGACGCAATAGACATTGGACCACATAAGTCAGAATGAATAAGATCTAAGATACATTTGGATCTACTTTCACTATTATGGAATGGAACTTTTGTATTCTTACCCAAAGTGCAGCCTTTGCAAGTTCCTTCATGCTTATGGTTGAACTTAGGGAGACCCGTGACCATCTTCTCCATAACTGGTAGTGCTTGAAAGTGAAGGTGAGCCAATCTTCCATGCCAAAGATCACCCAAACTTGCGGAGTCATGTACTAGAGCCTGAATGGGGCACGTGCAAAGCCTGTAGAGACACCCATGTCTAACTCCAACCTTCTTGGCAGTCTTGAAGTTAGAGTTCTTCGCCCAAATGAGAAATTTGCCTTCAGAAAAGGCAACCTGATAACCCTTGTCTTCCAAGGCTGATATGGAAACAAGGTTCCGCTTGATGCCTGGAACGAATAGAACATCATCCAACTGTAATAAGATGCCAGAATCCAAATGTAGAGATGAAGTCCCAACTCCTTTTACTGAGTAACTAGCATCATCTCCAATAATAACTTGATCGTTGGAATCTTTCATCACCAAATCAGATAGATGTTCCCAGAATCCGGTGATGTGGCGAGAGGCGCCACTGTCTATCAACCAAGTGTTGGTGTCAGTAGATACATTACTTGACAAGGCTGAATAGAACAGGTATTCACTTGTATCCTTTTGCATAGAGGCTTCATCGACATTAGCAAAGGCAGTCTACTGCTTAGGCCTGGAAGGACATTCCTTTGCAAAATGACCATATTTGTCGCATTGGAAACATTGGACCTTGGAGAGGTCCCTCTTCTTCTTAAATGCGGGGCCACCATCAGCTCCTCTATCTCTGTTTCTTTTGAAATACCCTTTCCTCCCACCTTTCTTCTTTAAGGATTGAGTGGCAAGAACATGAAGATCTTCATTGGTGGAACTTTTCCCAATACCTCTTGCAGCCAACCTAGATTCTTCTTAAATGCAGTTTGCCCTCAATCGATCAAACTTGGGAAGCTTCGATCTCGCACTAATTCCCTGAGTATAAGACTCCCAGGATGAGGGGAGACCATTGAGAGCCAGCATGGTTAGATCCTCGCTATCGACCACATGCCCAATAGACGAGAGTTGATCTCTCAATTCGGTGATACTCATAAAGTAGGCGATGATAGTTTCTCCCTTCACCATCTTCAAGTGATGAAGTTGTTGCTTCAGTGCAAGAGCCCGGCTGGTGTTGTTGATCTCATACATCTCCTCTAGGGTTTTGAACATCTCTTTTGCAGTCCTTAACTTGGAGACAATAGGAACAATATGATCCTTCACCGAATCAACCAACATCTTCTTTGCCCTTGTATCTTTCTTCTTCCAAAGGGCTTTTTCCTCCTCTTTCATATGCTCAAGGGCGGAGCTCTCCACGAACTCTGCCAATTTGCTTTCCTCCAAGGTGAGCATGATCCTGAATCTCCACGAGGTGAAGTTTGATGCTCCCTCAAGACTATCTTCAACCTTAAGACCATTCACCATCTTGACGAGTGAATGAGGATGAGAGAATTCAACAAGGTAAGGTTGATAAATACAAATCTGATTGAGATCCTCTTCAAACCCACTATGATACCATGTAGATTTCATATGATCAGATTAGAGTGCAAAAATTGATTTTAAAATCAACACAATGACATAGCCAATACCCTGGGAAAACCCTCCAAGTTGAGGGAGAAAAAACCCAGCCAATATAACTCCTTTATATTGATAACAATAAGAGCATAAATTTGCTTACAACTTAGGCACAACTCAATGCCTAACAGATACAATGAACAACACCTCTCCTAGATGCAAAGATACAAATAATATGTTTCTCCTTTAAAAAATCTACTGCTACAGAATATAATCTGCTTGAGATCGATCTGCTGCTCTAGATGCGAACTCCTTCTTGAACAATGTTGAATGAACTTGATTATCAAATGAATAAGAAGCATCTTGAATATATAGGAACCCAAATGAGTTTGCACCTCTTCACCAAGAGAGGTCGGCCTTCAAGAAAAATCGACTTTGTGGAGAGGCACGATTTTCTAGAAGTCAACCCTTAATAAAATAATATTTTATTCTTTATTAAAATCTTCTTTATTCAAAAAATGAAGTCGGCCTCTTGACTTAATTTCAAAGATTAATAAGTATATAAATTTAAATAGCATTTGTGCTATATTTAAATTTATTAATTCGCCTAAAGTATTCATCATGAATCTGTACAATATCATTAACAGAGACCAGATGAAGTTTACTGTGCACAATAGCTCTTAGAGAGTCTTCGAGAGGCTTTTGTTCGGTTCTCTTCACAAAGTCAAGAAGGTCTTGATGGCCAACCTCCGTGTCTTTGATCTCATCAACCTTTGAAACGACTACCGTTGGCAGGTAGACACCTTGGTACTTGTATTTCATCTTGCCTTCAGCTTTTGAAGACGAAGGAGGTTTCTTAGCTGTCATCTGAGATTACTTCAGCTCTATTTAGAAAGGGATCCTCTGACGAGATCAATTACTGCTTTGCAAATAAGAGTCAACAACTCGTTAGTTAAAAAGAAGCATTGGGATGCGCAAAGCGAAGAGGGATGTCGAGAAAGCATGATGTAAGTGACTGGGCATGCAAAACGATGCTAGGAATGGTCGAGAAGTGGTTCAAAGAGAAACTGGATAGCTTTGAAGTGATTTTGGTCAAGTGCAGGAAATGGTGCAATGGCGTTGAAAAAGTGTGCCCTTTCACTTTTTCTTAGTAATTTTTTGTGTATTTAGGAAAAAGTGCCAGGGCGCTGACTTAGGGGAATTTTGTCACTTGGTGCAATGGCACTGAAAAAGTGTGCCATTGCACCAAGACTTATAGAATTTCATGAAAGAACTGTTGATGTTATAGCAGCTATGGGCTGCACTTCCTTTGCACAAATTCCGAGGAGAAGATCATGAATTAAATAAGTAGCCTTCGGCTATTTAATTCATGACTTCAACTTTTATTAATGGAAAGGGCCGACCCTATATGATTCGCATTTACTATTTGTTGCATGGGCCGACCCTAGTTGTATTTATCTTTATTTATGTTTTTCCTAAGGGGCCGATCTAACTTGAAGAGGCGCCTCTCTTGTATTTATACAAGGTCTTCTTGTCATTGTAAATCATCCATTCTATTCAAACAAGTTCGCAATTAAGAGCAAAGCAGAATTCACACTTTCATAGCAGCAAATCCAATTTCAAGGAAGAACATATTCATTTATATCTTGTGCATCTAGGAGAGGTGCGACTTCATTGTATTCATTATTGGCCATTGTTGGGCCTGGGTTGTAAGCAGATTTCTGCTCTTGTGCTACTTTATATAAGAGATTCATTTGCTGGGTTTCTCTCCCTCAAGAGGAGGGTTTTCCCAGGGTATCTTGTTGTGTTCATTGTCTTATGTGTTGCAATATTTCTAAGTGCTTTCATTGTTTAATCTGATCTAAGAAACACTAACAAGAACATCAGGGTGATCAAAAACGTGCTTTGGGTATGAGGAGAGGAAATTGCTTCAAGGAGAGGAAGAGATTTTGAAATAAAACCAATGGCATGAATTTCATTTTCAGAGAAACGAATGTCTTCAAGGTTGCAAAAAACGTGGGCATCTCAAAACCTCAATTACGCATGAGAAAATAAAAGGAAAATGAAGAATGAAAACACAAGAATGCAAAAAACGTGATTAAGAAGAAGAGGGAGAAATATACAAAGACGTTTGTGGACGCATGAAGATCCTTGCAGAGAAAAATGTGATTAAGAAAGAACCCACGTTTCATAGAAAAGGCACGCGTTTTTTATCAAGGAGGCACGTTTGTTAACAAAAATCAAAACCATTAAAAGAGTGATTTGAAAATCAGAACAAGAGAAAGGCGAATAAGAACATACCTGAAATAGAGTGGAAGAATCGAGCCAAGACTTGCAAAGATGGCTATGACTGAAAAACACGTTTTCCTATGGTGAGCTTGATCGACCAGCAAGAGGAGAAATGAATAACAAGATAGAAATGAAATGAAATGCATAAGAATCACTTTTAAGTGATCTGGGAGTTATAAAAAACAACTTAAGTCGACCCTTCAATTTAGGCATGAAGAATGGCACTTTCAGTGAAAATTGCAAACGGGTTTTAAAAGTGTGCCCAGCTAAATAAAAATGGCTAAGTCATAAAGTCAAGTGCAAGGGCGCACTTTTTCAGCACCTTTGCACTTATGTCCAAAATCACTAAAGTGCAAAGGCGCTGAAAAAGTGCACCCTTGCACTTTCAATACTTAAGTCATTTTTTCAAAGTGAAGGAGGGCGCATTTTTTCAAAGTGAAGGAGGGCGCATTTTTTCAAGACAACTGCACTTTTCACTATTTTGCTAAGTATTGACAGTGAAGGCTCTCGAAGATGCTCGTTTCGAAGGTCTTCGCGAGGCGAAGAAGGGGAGATGCTCAGATTGACTATTTGAGGTTTTGGAACGCATTTCGAGGTGGATGAAAAATTGCCTCATTTTGCGTGCTTGAACATCACAAACCTAGGAAACGAACAAGTTGAGGGGGTTATTCATGGAACGAGCGCTGCTAGTTTCCGCGATAACAGGGTAGCAGTGGCATACGAACAATGGCCTTCTTGGCCTCAAACAGGCTAATGGTGCTTGTTGCTGCTGCTGATGTGGATCAAAATACAGATGAATTTGAGGGGTTAAGCTCATGCAGAAGAATATGGCATGCCTACAAAGATGGTGAATATGAGATCCTAGCAGGGAGGTCTCGTGGCTTGGGCTGTAGTGGCATAAGAGCAATGACCTTCTCAGGCTTGAGCATGAATATTGTGCTTGGTGCTGCTGATGATTTGGATAAAAATACAGATGCAGGAGCTTTTCAAAACAGATCATCATAAGGATGGCTTAGACTCCATATGCTCCATTGGAGGGTGGTCTGGAATATGTTTCTGTCCCACAGCCACTTGGGAAGGGGTGTCCCTCCCAATCCTTCTATTAATCATTGAAGATGGCAGGTTTTTTCTGGTTGAAGCCTAATTCTGTCAAGTGGGCATATTGCTTTGTGTCAATTTTTATTTTGTTGTTTGGGCTCTGTTTGGCCCATTTGGTCTTAGGGATTCTATTTAATGATCTGTATAGCATTTATGTATATGATACATCTGTAATTTAGCTAGTTTCGACAACCTAAGTACATCTCATGCACAGACTGGTTATAGTTGTACTCAATTATGTTTTAGAAAGGGAGCAGGCCCCACTAGACACTGCATCTATCAATTAAAAAAAAACAAGTACACGTGTGTGTGTATATGTATGTATGTAGATATATGTAAGTATATGTATGTATATACAAACATATATATGAATATATGATCAATATGCATCTGTGTATTATGTGCATGTATGTGTATAAATATATAAATGCATTTGTGTGCTTACATGTAAAGAACAATAAATCATGCTCATGATACTCAAAAGTAAAAGGAACACCAAAAGAAAACTTTACAATGAATTATAATTGTCTGTACAAACAAGCAGAACAAAATTCAAAGGCATCTAATGCATCCACAATCATAGCTAGTGGAATGTGAGTATAGATGTTCAGATGAACTCTGCAATATGTTGAAAACTTTGCACCTTGATTCTACGAATGCCAAAGACATTAAGACGATATGACAAGCCAGCAGCAATGCCACAAAGGCCCGGTACAAATGTCCTTCTCCATGATGAAAGAAGAAGCTGCATTTCAAACAGATACATCAGTGCCTTCCTGATGCAATGTAATACAAGTGAAATAACAATGTTGCTCCATAAGTCAGTATAACTCTGCAATAAGTAAAGGAAATCTTCCACAGAAAAAAGGTTTTGACCTGAAGGCCTGCAAGATAGACAAATGATTTGTCAGAGAATCGGAAACCAAAAATGCGAAACCATGTTGAAACTGGTATATCAAAGTAAAAAGGTATAAATGAAGAAAATATCAAGCCATATGGTCCAGATGCGAGTACACTTGAAGTAGGATCTGCAAATCACATAAACGAAAAAAAAGTTTTAAATTTGAAGGTCAATGATTAAAACAATATTCTATAATTATATCCGACATGAAATTTTTTACTTTGGAGGCACAAATTTCAGGAGAAAAGGTGTTCCTTCCTGCAGTATTCAAAGCATTTGCGTAAGAAAGGAACCTCAGCCAATAAATATTCAAGCCAGTGCAATGATTAACAACATGAACATTGAGATGAAACTGTTTCAATCTTTGTATAATTCACTTCAACAACATACTTGGTAAGATACCCATAAAGTTGGCATAAATCTTAGCAGGTCAAAGATAGATATTTGCTACTAGGTAACAAAGCAAAAAAATTTGAAGAAATCACTCCTTGAAATGATGAAGGATCCTATTGCATGAACCACAGATTTTTAATGAATATAATTTATAGCTTTAGCCTAAATAAGTTAATTTAAATGTGAACCTGCTCTTGCCCGGCTTGGGAGAGAGATGCTTCTAGAAGAGGAGAAAGGCATAATACTAGCAAAATCTGTCTATGTGAAGGACAATAAAAAGGCAGTAATAGCTAGGTGTGCAACCTTTCTAAGCAAAATTGAATTTAATCAGACAAGGTGAATGAAGATGACAAATTTAGAGCCCCCATTAATTGGGCAGGTTGAAACAAGCTTAAGAGGTCTGAGGTATGTTAAATCTCCAAGGTCCAAGACTCCAAACACTGCCTAATCAGACAAGGTGACCAAAAATAACAAAGAATTTAAAATTCATAGTCCCTATGAATGTGCGTGGTGGAAATAGTTCAAAACAAAACATAAAAGACTACTTTGGCACGTTACAAATAAGGAGGCTCTAGCATTACTTAAAGAGAAACAAAAGGCATTGGTGGTCTTTTGCAGATCATCATAAATAAAAAGGAAGTTAGATACATGTATTTGTGTGATTTTTTTTTTAAAGCCTAGAAACTTCCTCCAAAACAGGCATTTACAAGGAACAAAATACAACCAAAAAAATATAACATGCCTTACGAGTTTCTTTACTTTTGCATCTCTCATTTTTCCACCTTGAAAGTGATACAAATTGGTTAACAATTGCAAGCTTGACACTTAATCAAAGAAAATTGAATGATACTTCATTTGACAGAAATGTTTTTAAATTTTTAACTAAAGATTATATGTTTCTGACTCTAGAAACACATTGGACTTAGCAAATTCCAAGATCAATCTGCAGGGAGGACACAAATGTCACAGAAACTAGGCCACAATGCACCTGAGGAGAAGCTCAATCTATGGATATTAGTCTAATTTCTATTCTCATCCTATTACATGGTATCAAAGAGGTTTTAGGTCGGCCTCTTTGAGAAAACACGACCTTTGGAGAGAGAGGCGCGAATCTTAGAAGGGTCAGCCACAATAAATAAATTTCTTTTATTTATATTTAATTATTAATCAAGAAGTCGGCCTCTTGATTTAATTCGAATAAACAAATATATAAATTTGAATAGCATTTAGTGCTACATTCAAATTTATCTCTTTATTATCTGAAATATTCATCTCGAATCTGAATAATATCATTAACATTGGCTACTGTCTCCAATCAATGTTTACAATAAAAGACTGTGTAGCAAGGAACAACAAAGCTCAATTGCAAATTTCAGCAAGATAACTGATGGAAGTTCACCAAGGAAACCCAGGAATGCGTCCCCGGCCTTTTTAGGCACCTCCCTGTTTCCGAGCCATCCCCAAAAAATGGGAAACAGAAGGAAACTCCCCCAAATGGGGACAGGAAAGAAGAAGGAAGGGGATGGCCGGCTGCCCCACCCCCTACCCTCCCGGCCTTTTTAGGCACATCCCTGTTTACGAACCATCCCCAAAAAATGGGAAACAAAAGGAAACCTTTTCTCCAACTTGTGACAGCCCTAGATACCAAAAGTAAAATTCAGGGGGGAGTAGGGTGTGGTTGTGTCATATTTGCAACACAAATTTTAGAGGGAGTTACACAAGGGTATGGTCTCATTTCTCAGGTGTTACAGGTTGTGGAGTTAAGGTTTGTCCAAACATAAGGATGATGAGAAGCTAGAGGTTCATAGATAGCACATGGAGGCAGAAATGAGGTCTACAGGTGTGACAATGTCAACACATTCTTTTGCGAGTGGACATTCATCTATGCCTATGCCAACCATGGTTGGTAGTGGTAGTAGCGATATTACCACAAGAGGAAGCAAGAAGGTTCGTGGTGGTGAGAGGCCAAGGACAATTGCAGGTATATTTGATGTGCAGGCATAGGATGCAATAGAGTCTTCCATTGCCAAATTTGTATTTACCCATGCCATCCCATTTCATGTGGCCTATTCCTCTTATTTCAAACAAATGATCAAAGATGTAGCATCTATTGGTCCCTCATTTGTACCCCCAGGGAGATCATAAACTGCACACTATCCTCCTAGACAAAGAATATTCTAAGGTTAATTTGCTAATGTAGGATATGATGCAAACTTGGATCAGGATGGGTTGTTATTGTGATGGATGGGTGGACTGATATTAAACATCGACCACTCATCATTATTATAGTCACATGCCCAGCTAGCTCTTATTTTCTTAGAGTCGTACATTGTTCAAGGAAGCGTAAGGATGTAGACTTCCAGTTTAGCATTTTGAGAGAGGCCATAAAGGAGGTTGGGGCCTCAAATGTTGTGCAGGTGGTCACTAATTCAACACGTGTACAAATTGGCTGGTATGATGGTGGAGGGTGCTTACAAGCACATCTTTTCGACCCCATGTGTTCATGCATTGAAAGACATAGGGAAAATAGATTGGGTGAGGCAAGTGGTGTTAGAAGATAGAGATATTCAAATGTTCATTTGCAACCACCACACCTCACTTGCTCTCTTCAAGATGTTTTTAAAGAAGAAATTCCTCAAACCTATTGAGACAAGATATGTGAATTACTTCATTTGGTTAGAGAGGATGATTGAGGTGCATGAGCCTTTGCAATTGATGATGGTGAATTCAGAGTAGAGTAGATGGCCTAATTCAAGCTCTACTGAAAGAAAATCCATCAAATAAACGATCCTTGATGACAATTGGTGGTCCACTATGAAGTAAGACATTGCTGATTTTATTATTAAATTGCTGATTTTCATATTAAATTTTTCATTTTAATATTTTAATTTTATTGTTCAATGTTTCAACTTTCGAAGTTTCTAACTTGTCAATTAATTCTTTTGAACTTTTCGTTTGCATTTTGCAGATATGTTTTCTCTTTCATCTCACCTGTTGTAGATGTCATTAGATATGTTGTTACAGACTCTCCTAGTCTTGGAGAGATATATGAGACATTTGACAGCATGCTTGGAAAGATAAAGCAAACAATTTTGGCTAAGGATCCTAGTTTGGGATTATATGAGCAACATATTAAGCCCATTGTGACGTGGAGGTGGAACAAAGTTGAAAACCTCACTTCATATGGCGGCCTTTGCTCTTAATCCCAAATGGTTTGCACCAAAGGCTGGAAGGTTGCCTCCTTGTGATGAAGAAGAGGTGAAAGAAGGGATAATGAAGGTCTTTCAAAAATGTATTTAGTTGAAGAGTTTACAATACTTCGCACACAATTGGTTGCCTTCACAAATTCTCGTGGTCCAACATTCAATAAACCAGAGGCCGAGATGGATAGAGCTACATTAGCTCAAACTAACCCTATAGGATGGTGGACACGGCACGGGAAGGATACACCACAGTTGAGGATGCTTACCATTCGCCTCCTTTTCCAGGTTGCCAGTTCCTTTGTTGCAGAGAGGAATTGGTCCACATATGGCTTTATCCACTCCATCAAGAGGATAGACTTACCTCTAAACGATCAAAGAAGCTAGTGGTCATGCATAGTGCTCTTCAACTTTAGGATCGTCAAACTCCAAAGTATCGACAGACTCCAACTTTATGGTAGGATGTTGATCCCAAAGACACCACCTAAGTTGATAAGGAGGAGGCACCAAAGGGATTGGTTGGGCAGTGACTCAAAGGAGGACTTCAATTTTGATTCAATGTTGAGAGATGCAAATTAGGGGCAGCAATTTACTTTCTTTTTTTGTATTTTCATATTGTAATCGAAAGTGAAACTTTGTAATGCCCCCTTTTGGGATTGGCCTAAATCTTGCCCTACAATTACAAGCTTAATGTAGTTAGGGTTATAGCTTACCACTTAAATGCTTCAAGCAAGATGAATCTTGATTTATATCCTGCAATCATGTTAGATAATATTGGAAATATAATACATATGATTAAAACATTATAAATGCCTTATCTATTTAAGCTATACAAAATACATAACTACCAATATCCATAATGCATTGTGAAGGCTTTAATCATAATAGGACTTGGATAAGATATATGATAAGTCCACCCGAAGCTATCCATCTAAGCCCAAGAGCACGAGCGTTCGACCAAGACAACCCACCCCTTGGCCCCAAGCGGCAAGAACGTCCAAACCCTTGAGGTGGGCTACTTAGTGGATACACTTGTATCTGCTTTTCCTATCCATGCTATCTTGTCCATCCTCTTATAATTGCAATTACTTGAATCCATCCTAACAACCAATCATAGTTTGGCTTGATAGGAAAGCCTTGAAAGGGGTGCTTGTAAACTACTCAACCCATCTAAGCCCAAGAGCATGAGCGTTCGACCAAGACAACCCACCCATTGGCCCCAAGCAGCAAGAACGTCCTAACCAAGACAATTCCACCCTTGAGGTGGGCTACTTAGCATGGGGGAGCCCGTAGACTGCATCCTCCTAACTTGCTTCCTTCAACCTTATATTTGATTGATCATAGGATAAGGACAATACATAAATATATATACAATCTATCCACATTTATATTAAAGAATCATAAGTACTTATAAGACTCAATAATTGCTGCAAGCATCATTATTGCATATATATATATATTAGAATATACCACAAGAATAGTAAATATAAATAATAGAATATATATATAATTGCATACTATAGTTGTGATAGAACATACCCCAAGAATCATAGAGGTAAATAACAGAATATATATACATAATAGATATCATAGAACATACCACAAGAGTGATAAATATAAATAATAAAATATCTACTTGCATGCAATAACTATGGTGAGAATAATAAATATTAATAGCAAAATATACAATTACATTCAATGACTATGAAGGGACCTACCACAATCTGCATAGATCAGAATATGTCTTCTGTAAATGATTCGGTATTTCCTTTGTTCAGAATATACTCATATACTTCTCCTTTTTCCCCTATGCCTTTGGTCTTGAATCAGTCTTCCTTTTATGGACCGATCAATCGTCTCACTTACCTTTTGGCAAGGGATGTGCCTTTATGCAACTGTTTGTCTTTTGGGATCAATTCATATCTAGTGTCGATTGGTTTAGCAAATAATAACCGCTGCATCATAATCGCTGTTTCATGACAGGTTTGACCGATGCCTTTTGAATGCATCGTTTCCTTTTATAGTCGCTGCTTCCTAGCTTTATTTAGTGATCGCTGATAATAAGAGTTGCTGCTTGGTGTTTGTTTTATTTAAGAAATATTATATTTCTAGGAATCATTGTCTTTGACTTATCATAGCAACTGATTTGTATGAGTTTCATTATTATTTTTATAATAAACAATATTAATGGTTTTTATGATAATTATAATTATGATGATGCTTGAATAGGTATATATTTATATTCTAATATTATTTCTGTAAATTGATTTTATTGTTTTATATCAATTTTATATATTTTTAATATTTACTTTATTATTTAATGCTGAGGATCGAACATAGGAAACAGGTTTGATTATCCTTTTGAAAGATATTTTCCAGATTTCTTCTTTTGATGTAGAATGTGCTGATTGCAAAACATTAATGGATTTATATGTTTGCATATCAATGAAGGAACTCCTATTTATAAGTGGAGAGGCCCGCCTCCAAGGGATGTGTCCCTTGAGAGGACGTGTCTCCACGTGTGGAGACACGACCGCTCGAGGGACATGTCCCGTGGAGACACGTCCTCTCAAGGGACACATCCCTTTGCGCGCGAGCTTTCTCAACAGTTGATTACCATTTGTTAAGTATGCATTAACACATACACACCAGTCTACATGATGGCGGATGTCTTAAGAGGATTCTGATTTCAAACAAATGCAGAATATAAAATCACGGGAATGATCGAATTTATATGAATGTTCATAATTTCGATTTTAATTGTTTCCTTTAGAAATATCATAATATGTATGATAATTTCGATCACTTATGAATGACAATGATACTTGCATCACTGTCATTCATATCTAACCGAAGCTATCATCCATTAACATTTAAATTGTCAATATTTATATTTTAATAGCTATAATGTTATATATAATAATTATAATTATTATATTATCTTTGATAATTATGATTATAATGATATTAAATAGTTAATATTTTCAATATGTATTTTGTTTATCTTGTTTTTGATGCTTTATATCTCAATGCTATAATTTCAGGGGACATGACAAACTTGTAGCCTTTGGGCATTTTGTTCTAACTTGTAACTTGTATACTGTTTTTTAATATCATATGCATATTGACAATGAATTATGAAAGCAATTTGAATTAAGTTTTGAAATTTGCTAATTTGTTTAACTTTGACTCTCATGTGAACTCTCAATTTAACACAAAGTTATGTATTAAGGTTCTATGATGTATATATGAATGCTTTATCAATGTTACCATATGAATATGAATATTTAAAAATTTCCTATATATTTTAAATTTTTCCTATTTTTTATATGATCGTCCCCTTTTCCATCCCCAAAAATGGCCCGAAAAATTGGGGACTCCGAAGTGCATCCCCCCATTCCCTACTGTCCCTGTCCCGAAAACTTAGGGTAACATAGAAGTTCAAACTTCACACATTGTCCCATGTTGAGAAAACAAGGAGCCATACATTTTGGATTGCCACAAAGATAAACATAAGCTTGAAATACTGTCATTATTGTGCTTGGATAGCCTCATCCAAATCCTTGTAGCAGAAGAAAGTTCAGCATATTATTTTCTTATGGCCATAGAATACTGCTCTTCTGGATTCAAGCATACAACCAGAACAGATAGATTGAGCTTCTGCAAAAATACAATGTCGATATTCCACAGTAGTCTTCTCAACTTAACCCATTGAGCAGCATCCAACTGTCACCGACTCACACTTCTGCAACCAATGAAGGACTGCAGTAAGTAAAAATGTCTCACAGGCTGCTACAAACCTTGCATATAATTGTCTACTAAATCGTAACAATAAAGGTTGAACTGCCCACTAAGGTGTGATTCTACTGTAGTCTTGGGGATTGGAAAAACATGAGATGACAAAGATTTGAGGATTCAAAAGGAAAAGACATAAGTTCTGAAAATAGCTTAGCACGAGTATAGAATAAATGTCAGTAGATGCTGGCAGCAATGGAGACAAACAGAAATGAAACCAAAGATAATTCATCAATTATTAAAGATAATTTAGCAGTCATACAGGGTTTATATTGATTAATGGATTATAACTAGGGAGCACTCTAGCAAACAAATACTTATGGACTTTTAACAAAAGCTTTCGACTCACTAGAAAAGTGCATCTCTTAGAAGCAATGCATAATTGATGGTCAAACAACCAAGAGACACTGTTTGAAGCAAAGCAACAATAGTATTGGTACTAGTCATAAACAAAGAATTATATTTGGTACATGGAGACAATTCAAATTAAGTCACTACCAATTGAAATAAAGCGATAAAAATTTTCCATTTGACCAATTAGAATAAGAAAAGGGACAAGAAAAGTAATAGAATTTAGAGAATGCATGTCACCAATAAGCTGCAACTAAATGGTAAATACCAATAATGTTGCCCAAACAATATTGAGAACAAAGAAATCAGAGATCCCTACAAAATGTCAACAATCATCCTTTAATACCACTTGATATGAACCTCCAACAACGGCCAATGAAGATAAAACATAATAACAGATGAAATAGACACAAAACAGATTGAACTTTTTGAGATAGTCTCCCAATAACTATTAGAAAAGGCGAGACTTAAAAATAACAATAGCTAATAACTTTGAGCAATAATCAAATACTATATAAGGAACATAAACATTGAGACATCCTAAATCTTCTCATTGGGCCACAGCATTAAGACCCATAGTGTTAATTTGTGAAACAACTCAAATTCCACACATGATGACATGAATGCCATTAAAACTAGGCTGACCCACCCACAACACAACAGCACATTCATGTGCAACCATGTGCATACCACGTGCCCCCCTTATGTACACACTTTGCCATCAAACCATGGACTACAAAGTGAAATTCTCCATTTAATCAAGTACATATAAATTTAATTCTTGTCAAAGTTTCTTTTTCCATGGTTACAGAGATTGCATCTTTGGCTTCCAATGTCTTATGCATAGGATTTACATGGGTTGTAAGGAATTCCTCTAGTTCTTTTGTTAGCAAACCCGCTGAATATGCTCTCAACCCACAAGAACTCAACATGCGTAAGTTTACTTTATAGTGCTTCTAATCATACATCCTTAGGTGCAGCCAGTAATGTGTTTGCAAGATCCTTAAGCCTCTGGATCATGTAATTGTAGATTTTTGTCTCAAAGGCTGGCTGATAATTGTGCTTTCATTGCGTGTAATTTTATTTAGATGTTATCTGCTACCAATATATGGATGATGTCTTCCTTGTCTGCAACAATGTCTTCTGTGTTTTGAATCATGTTTTATGCCCATATAAATCATTTGCTTATATCAACAATAATACTCACCCTCCAAATATTCCCAGTCTTAGATTTCTTCCATTTTAAACTTGTATGCTTCCTCAGTCTTGTGAGACTTACCACATGTGTACTCTCTTATAACATTCAGTTTCAAATTCTAAGTAAGCATTTACTTCATGATCCATATCATTCCCCTCAAATGCAAAATCGATTCATTGTCCAATCATGTGTTCTATCCCACCATGTTTTACATATAATAAAAAATAAAAAATAAAAATAAAATGGAAGCAGAAAAATAGATAACATTATAGGAAGGCAACTAATTTATCCACTATCTCTAAATGGTTGACATCTTACTCCTCTGCAACAACATCCCTTTCTTTTCTTGAATCATGTTTTATGCCCATATAAAGCATCTTCTCATATCAGCAATAATACTCACCCTCTGAGTCTTCCCAGCCTTGGATTCTTCCATCTCAAACTTGTATGCTCCCTCTATGTCTAGTGAGGCATATCACACGTATACTCTCTTATAACATTCATCTCAAATTCTAAGCAAGCATTTACTTGACGATCCTTATTATTCCCCTTAATGCACAATTGATTCATTTCCTAATCATGTGCTCTATCTTACCATGTTTGACATGTAATAAAAACTAAAAATAAATTGGAAGCAGCAAAACAGATAACAACATTATAGAAAGGCAACTAACTTATTGTCCTTGGTGGTATGAGAGTCAATTAACCACTGGTAAATAGAATTAGAACACAGAAATGTTAATAAGGATGACCCTATGCATCAAACATTTAAAAGCAGAGGCATAAATAGCTGAAACTGCCCCAGCATGTCAGTTTAAAGATTTACAAAACAAGCATTACCCAAATGAATGTTCAACAGGCCTATTTATTATATTAGACTCAGTTTACTGATACAAGTAAATATATAAGAGAGCACTGAGTTTAATGATCAGTTTGCACGTATCATGAGAGTGGCAAATTGAATGCAGAGTCACATGACTTGTACTACCGCAGTTCCTAATGTGTAAATGAACATAACAACTGTTAACCTGTACCCTTATCATAATCAGGGCCTTTAAATCATTTGAAATGCACCCAAGAAATTCTTCAGCCTCAAGCAAATATGAAATTTTATGCCACTAAAAGTTCTATTGGGCACTAGCCTAATTTATATTAAACCTGTCCTATTATTTTAAAGCTGGACAAAATTTAACGTGAGAACATAACGGACTAAGGATTTAACCTGATAACTATACAGAAAATCTATAGCAATCATTATTTTAAATTTTAAAAATAAATTAACCATTTTTTTATTTTTATTTTTCTAGATAATACATATATATACCCCCCACTGCATGCGCATGCACACACACACATATGATCTTCATTATGGTTGAAACACAATAAGACAAATATTACCAGATGGATATTTCTGCATTTAAATTTCATTATAGTGCAAATTAGCCTTGTTGCATTCATTTGTATCTTGGAATTTTTACCATGCATTTCTTCTAATTTAAATTAAATGGTGAACATTTTCCAGGATTGAAACATTCCCATTTTTTAAGTTCTAATACACCAAAGAAATGTTAAAATCATAGTTGACACTCACTGTCAAGGAAATGAGCATTTGACAGAAATTGTCTTTGAGCTGTATGGAAGAACTTTATTGATTTAGCTATTATAAGTTTTCTTTCTTGGAAACTAAGGAAGTTATGATGTCTGATTCCTATCTACTCAAATAAATTGCCAAAACTTGTCTTAAATTGACTTATTTTAGAAGCTGCTCTGTTCTTTCCATGGCATGGTGTATCTTCTCATCCTATGAAAATAATTTTTTCCTGGTTTCAGCTTTTTTGATAATTCGAGTTCCAAAACTGAACTTGACCTTTTTGTACCTGAAGAAACAATGCCTGAAATATCCTATTCAAGGGTTAATAGGAGATAGAATAGTAGGGAAGAGTTAAAATGGTAGTTGCCAAGCAGTTAGGTAAAATTGATTTTTAATGGTCTCTCTAAGGGCAATCCTGGTCCTGCAGGTGCAGGATTTGTTTTAAGAAACAATGGAGGAGACTCTGTAGTTGGAGATTTGAAGCATCTACGGTTGAAACTTGAAACTAATAACACTGCAGAATGGGATTCATTACTTGAAGGTATGAAAGTTACATATAGGGCTGGGTATAGAGATGTGGAGAGTGAAGCTGACTCCCAGATTGTTGTAAATACAGTTAATAAAGGAAATTGCCCAAATTGGAAACTTAAAGCAGTTTTAGTAGAAGTAATGAAATGGAAGGCCAAATTTGATTGTGTAAAGGTGATGCATTGTTATAGGTCTCAAAATAATGTTGCAGACTATTTGGCAAATCAAGATGTCATATAATCTGATTTCTCATTAGTTGAAAGTATAGAAATGTATGATTGGGTGGAGATGGAAGCCCTAATTGAAAACGATCATCCTCCTTAATTATTGTTTAAAGAGGCATGTGATATAAAAGATAATTATGATTGAGTATCAAGAGGCTTCCGTTATTTTGATTTGCGAGGGCACAGAAGATTGTGAATTGCTTGGGAAGTTTGTATCTTGATGTGGCATGAGAGTTTGGTACAACACGCAGCATTGCTATGGCTTGAGTGGGCACTTGTTTTAGGTAGGTGGCCTGGTGTTCTTTCTACTGGTTTTTTGTTGTTTTGTGTTGGCTCCTCTATTATAATGACAGGGAGGGGATCCTCAAGAGACCCATTGCACCATGGCCCTGTTGTGGACCATCATTTGAAAAGGATTTTCAACTGTGAAGAGGAGTGTAATCTAAATTTAGTGAAGGAAATCTTCGGGGCGGAGGGTCTAGAGGATAAGGGCCAGCTGCATTCTAGGGCCATGATATTGTCAATGTTTAAGAAAAAGTTGAAGTTGGTTGTGGTTAATGATGAGTTAAGGGCTCATATAATAGACTTGCTTGTTCTAGAGGACTTGAAGGAAATGGAGTCAAAAAAAAGAAAGAAAAAGGTGTGTTGTTGTATGGGTCAGGAAAAGAGGAAGAAGAATGCTTCAGGCAATGCTACAGAAGTAATGTTAAAGAAATTGCAAGAGGGTATCCATGAATTGCAGGTAGATAATCAAATATTGGAGGTATTTTGCTAAGACTTGCAAATGACTATTAGGCACATGGTAATTTCCTTTCACAATGGCAAACTAGAGAGTACTAGTGGTTATGCTATGCCACTATTGCAGGAAGGTATACTCACATGGGCATTACAAAGAATAGAGGTGATTAAAGGAATTAAATTTCATGGACTTATGTCTACAGCTGGACCATTTGCACTATTGGTGGAGATCACTTTGATTTTAAGGAGTGGGATTTCCAATGAGTTTCTGAGTGTTGGAAAACTGCATTACCTAGCACAAGAATGCAATGTGGTCTCTCCAATGTCTAGTAGATTTTTCTCTAGTGTGTTGTTTTTAGATTTTGCTGACAGTTTTTCTCTGATCCCTCCCCTGTTTTTGTTTTGGGTCTTCTTCAGTTCGATTGTTTTGGTTGTTATCTCGTTTTGGGATTGTTATGGAGTGCAAGGGATATTAGAAATTTAGAATAATATTAAATTATTAAAAGATAAGGCTTACAATTGTAATAAAGCCGCCTTAGTGGCAAGTTTTTACTTTCTGTTTTTTCTAGATTCACTTTTTAGCTTTAAGTGAGTCATGTAATGTTTATCTGTTTGGGTGGTTTCTTCTCCAATCTCTATATAAGGAGATGAACCTCTTTGTAATAATTATCCTGTTAATTAATAGAATATTAGAATAGTGTGTTCTATTATTTTTTGCAATATGGTATCAAAGTAGGGAGTCACATAAAACAAAGTTGAATCTTGTGGAAAAACTCGTGAGGGTTTCAAGGTTAAATCATAGGTTGGCCTTTTTTGTGTGGGCAGATATTTTTTCAAAGAATTGTGTAGTAATTTTCATGCAAAATAACTTGCATGTACTTGCATGAACTTGCATGTTGGTTGCATGTGCTTGCATGTCATTGCATGTGAAAAAGAAGTTTTTTATGCATTTTAAAGAAGTCTAGTTCTTTGAAGACAGAAAGAAAGCCACTATAGACAACTCCAAATGGATGGTTGCCTAGTTAGCTTGGGAGTTTGTGATCTTGGTTGTCATACCCTTACAAGGGTTATGAGACAACTTGATGGAGCTCAGCAAAGTAGCTCAACATGGATTGCTGTCCAATGGTTTGGGAGATCTGTAATTCAAGAGTTCACGGAGGTGGTAATCTAGGAACTCAAGAATTCAGCTCAAAAGCTACACTTTTACAAAGGTTTGAAGCAGCTTGATGGAGTTCTACTTGGTATATGGCATGCTTTCAAAGAAAATCTTTTGGAGAATGGCATATTCATGGTTTTGGGTGTTTTTAGTTTGTTATGTTTTGTTTTTAGTGAAGTAAGCCTTAAGGGGGGGTATTAGAATAATATTAAATTATTAAAAGATAAGGCTTATAGTTGTAATAAAGCCACCTTAGTGGTAAGTGTTTTCTTTTTGGTTTTTTAGATTCACTTTTTAGCTTTAAGTGAGTCATGTAATGTTTATCCGTTTTGGTGGTTTCTTCTCCAATCTCTATATAAGGAGATGAATCTCTTTGTAATAATCATCTTGTTAATTAATAGAATATTAAAATATTGTGTTTTATTAATTTTTGCAATAAGGAATTGGTGGTACAATGCATAGTTAAGTGGTTGGTTCTTGTGTTCTCTTGCTGGCAGGCAGTATTGGCACTTTGTTATTCTGTTTATATACTTTGTTGGTGTTTCAATTCGCACCTCTGGAATGCGGATTAGAAACGGACAGCTATGCACAGTTGAACTGCTCTTCAAATTAGGGGGGGAAGCTCCCTCTTCGCTAATGATGATTAAAAAGAATACTAAACTATTGCCAATCTTTTTATTCTCAGCTAAGCGCACAAGGTTATAAAACTCTTTGCGTTGTAGCTAAGGTTTTCTCTTTTCCAAAACTACAACTAGGCCTAAACTAAAGACGCTTCTAACAACTCAAGTAAACTCAGAGCTTGAGAGTCAGAAGTAAACAAGGAATGATTTTGTTAATGTATGGTAGCTTCGGTCAGATATGAATGACAATGATACTTGCATCACTGTCATTCATGTGTGATCGAAACTATCATACCTCATTATGATATTTTTATAAGAATCATTAAAATCGAAAATATAAAACAATCATATTAAATCCTACCATTCCCGTGATTTTCAGTATTCATGTGAAATCGGAATTCTCTTGAAAGTCATACACCATCATAATGAAGATTATATACGTGTGAGTATATACTTAACAAATGGTAATTGAATGCAATTACCAGCCGCATCCTAAGGGACGCGTCCCATGAGTGGACGTGCCTCCACTCGTGGAGACACGTCCTCTCATGAGGCGCGCATCTTAGGAGGGGCGGTCTTCTTCTTATTTAGGATGGTTCCTCAATCGATATGCAAACATAGAAATCAGATAATGTTCTGCAATCAGCACATTCACACTTAGTCTAAAATCTGGAAATCGAACTTAGAAGAAAATCTGGAAATCACAGTTAGAAGAAATTCTGAAAGTTCATTTGAAACTTAGCTTTACTCTTAGGTGTTAGAATCCTTCTTTTAGGTAAGATTTGATTACATTTACATGGTATTAGAGCCACGGTGTGCGAATCCAAATCAAATCTAAAAGCAGATTGCTCAAAGAAATTCGTATTTTTAAATCGAATTTACATTCTTCATAATGTCAACAATGATCAGATTTGAAGATCCTCTTGCAGGAGCAGATAACTTTACATCATGGAAATTTTGAATCATGATGATCCTAAAAGAGAATAAACTAGACTCACTTGTGAGAGAAAATAAAAGGGAACCTGAGTCTGAACCTGAGAAAAGTCAATGGATTGAAAACAATGATAGGGCCATGAAAATCCTTGTAGATGCAGTAATTGGATCATATAGTACCTATCTTAGCAAAACATGAAACTGCATACCTTATGTACAAATCTCTTGAGAGTACTTATGAAATCAACAATACCTGTAGGACTTTAGCATTAAAACGACAAATCAACAATGCTCAAATGAATAAAGGGGAGTCCATTAATATATACTTCATGAGGATTACTGAACTTAGGGATCAATTATCCACAATTGGATATCAAATTGACAACAAAGAGTTTACCTTAATTGCACTAGGAGGCCTACCAAACTCATGGGAGTCTTTTGTTCAAGGAGTAAGTGCGAGATCTAAACTCCCTAAATTTGATATGCTAAGAACTGACTGCCTTCAAGAAGAAACAAGGCTCTCCTCTAAGGAAAATAAACAAAAGAACATAGATGAAGACATTCATGTACTCAACACAACATCTAATAAACGGAACGAGAAAAACTCCTACAAGAAAGGATATTTTAAAAGAAAGAGAAATTCCAATGGAAAGGAATCTTTTAAAAAGAAAGACATCTCTCAAGTACAATGCTTTAGATGTGATCAATATGGTCACTATGCAATGAAGTGCCCTGACAGATCCAAGCAACAAGCATCCTTTGCCAAAGTAGGAAAAACAATCTCAGATCATGAATCTGAAGACCTTGTGTTCTAAAAGGTCAAATGGACTTAGAGTTACCCCTATGGATGAGAAAACTTTAGCATGGCCTAAATCTCATCCATTTAACAACAAAAAAAAAAAAATCACATCCCATGGGGGATCTTGTAAAAGTTGTGTCTTAGAAAAGAAAATAAAACCTTTAAAAGTGTATAATAGAAACCTACATCTTAAGGAACTTTGCATGAGTGCTGGAATTAAGAGGGAGTCCTCTAGTTGTTTGACCTTAACATTAAAACCATTCAAAAGTTCATGAAGTTCAAGTATAACAGATATCCATTTCCCTAGGTTACCTGAAATGGAACCTACTCCTGAGATTCAGAGGGAGCATCCTGAGGAAATGCCACTTAAAATCTCCTACCACTTCATATGAGGACACAAATGACATTGGCAGAAAGTGACCACTTTGAGCAAGGAAGATGATCAAAGAAGCAAAGGATCTTGCAGCACCTAAAGGATCACTCTGGGAGAAAGTCTTCCAACATCAAGCTTGGAAGGATGCAATGACAGAGGAGTACCAGTCCATTCTAAAGAATGATGTATGGGACATAGTGCCTAGACCTAAAGAGAAATATGTTGTTTCTTCTAAATGGCTCTTCAAAATCAAGCATGCTGCTGATGGCAGCATAGAAAAACATAAAGCACATTTCGTGGCTAGAGGTTTTTCCCAAAAGGAAGGCATTGATTACGAAGAAACATTTGCACCAGTTGCCCCCCTATACGTCAGCAAGAACAAGTGTTAAGCCATTGCAGCAGCTAAAGGTTGGAAGGCCCACCAGATGGATGTGAAAACTACCTTCATGAATGGAACCATTGAAGAGGAAGTCTACCTAGAACAGCCTAAAGGATTTGTGATACATAAATCTAACTCTCATGTGTGCCGGCTCAAGAAAGCTCTCTATGGGCTCATACAGGCTCCCAGGGTCTGGTATGAAAGAATTGACAGCTATCTCTTGGGATTAGGTTTTTCCAAAAAACGATGCTAACTCCAATCTATACTTCAAGGTAATCAAAGGTGGTATGATTATAATTATTTTATATGTTGATGACCTACTAATAACAGGGGAAGATCACCTCATTACTCAAGGGAAACAAGATCTCATCTCTGAATTTGACATGAAAGACTTGGGTATTCTTCACTACTTCCTCGGGTTGGAAGTATGGCAGAAATCAGAAGGTATTATTCTAAATGAAGGGAAGTATACTCTTGACATTTTGAAAAGATTTGGAATGTTGGACTGTAGACCAATGTCCACACCCATGGAAACCAACCTTCACAAATTGAAAGAAGCAGCGGCAGAATCCAAATGTGCAGATCCGACCCTTTACAGACAGATGATTGGATCCTTGATGTATCTGGTTAACACCAGACTTGACATATGCTATGCTGTAAATGCCCTCAGCCAATTCATGTGTGAACCCAAGGAAATTCACTTGATGGCTGTAAAACATATCTTTAGATATCTTCACGGTACCATTGGATATGGGCTTCATTACAAGAATGAACCATTAGATCTACATGGGTATTCAGATTCAGATTGGGCTGGAAGTGTAACTGATCGAAGAAGTACATCTGGATGTTGTTTTAGTTTGGGATTAGCAATGATCACCTGGATTTGTAGAAAACAATCATCCGTTGCACAGAGCTCAACAGAAGTTGAATACATTGCAGCCTCAATGGGGGCAAGAGAAGCAGTGTGGCTTCGCAAATTGATTGTGGGACTCTTTGGTGAGCCCTTGAATCCTACAATCATTCATTGTGATAATCAGAGTTGTATAAAGCTCTCTGTGAATCCTGTCTTTCATGACAGATCTAAACACATTGAGATCCCCCATCATTATGTAAGAGATATGGTGGAAAGGAAAGTGATTCAGTTGGAGTACATTAGTACAAATGATCAAACTGCAAACATTCTCACCAAGCCTCTCTCCCGGATCAAGATAGAGCACTTCAGGAAGAAACTTGGTATGGTAGAAATGTAATTTGTTATTTATGTTTGAAATGCAAATTGTATATAAATTGTACTAATATATAAAGATGTTTAATGTGTAAACTCTTGTGTCATGTGAGTGACTCCATGACGTTATGGGCCTACCCCTCTTGTGTACATTATCGAAAGGTGACGATCTTTCTGATAATGAACACTTGTATTTGACATTGTAAAGTGACGACTCTACAATGATAAAACTATCATAATAGATATCATATGGCTTGATATCTATAAGACATGTCATGATAGTATCTCTTAGACACCTTGATGGATATCATGAGACTTGATATCTGAAGGTCATTGTGATCCATAAGAGATGATCATGGTGGGTGAGTATATCCGTGGATATGCCATGATCTATGGTAGACATCATGTGGCTTGATGTCAGTGCACATACCATAATGAAGATATGTATGAAGAATGTCATGTGACTTGACAATTTCAGAAGCATATCATATCTTCTGATATCACGAGTTAGGTGATATCATTTTTGGAAGTTATTTCTTCCTAGTTAAAGAGGGAGTGGAGAAATGTTATGAAGAATGTCATGTGACTTGACAACTTTGAGAAAACATATCATATCACATGTGAAGGTGATATCTTGACTAATTTGATTTGAAATATCTTCCCTAGCTAAGAGGGAGTGTTAATGTATGGTAGCTTCGGTCAAATATGAATGACACTGATACTTGCATCACTGTCATTCATGTGTGATCGAAACTATCATACTTCATTATGATATTTCTATAAGAATCATTAAAATCGAAAATATAAAACAGTCATATTAAATCCTATCATTCCCGTGATTTTCTATATTCATGTGAAATCGGAATTCTCTTGAAAGTCATACGCCATCATAATGAAGATTATATACGTGTGACTATATACTTAACAAATGGTAATTGAATGCAATTACCAGCCGCATCCTAAGGGACACGTCCCATGAGTGGACGTGCCTCCACTCGTGGAGACACGTCCTCTCATGAGGCGCGCCTCTAAGGAGGGGCGGTCTTCTTCTTATTTAGGATGGTTCCTCAATCGATATGCAAACATAGAAATCAAATAATGTTCTGCAATCAGCACATTCACACTTAGTCTAAAATCTGGAAATCGAACTTAGAAGAAAATCTGGAAATCACAGTTAGAAGAAATTCTGAAAGTTCATTTGAAACTTAGCTTTACTCTTAGGTGTTAGAATCCTTCTTTTAGGTAAGATTTGATTACATTTACAGATTTGATTAACACAGAAGATTAACTAAACTTACTTCCAGATCACACCAAAAGACTCATTGTACTTATAAGATGTAAGATGAAATAAAGATTATGCAAGCAGAAACACATAAGACAATACTGAAAGAGGTTGAGACAGTAGATCAGAGCAAAGCAGGCATGAGATTTCCTTCCTCAAATTTCCAACAGCAATTACACTTCTGGGACAACAGATTTGTAGCAAGAACATGCTTACAAATTAGCGATCAAACACCAGATTACACTTGACATAGATTGAACATTAACGAAACAATAATTTGCAGCAAAGGTAGGCTTGCAAACTTCCTCTTACACAAAGTGAACAAACACTGAATAACAAAGTTGCGGCAAAAGTAGGCTCAGCAATTTGTTATCACAATAACAGTTCCAAAATAATGGGCAAGGCTGCCCTTATTTATACATAAACAAGGAGTAGGTAACCCCAAAATCTCCTTGCTTTAAGCTGACTAGACTTGCCAACTCGCAAGCTTTATTTCTAAAACTAACACAAGACAACTAACTAACCACCTGCTTAAAACAAAAACCAAGGAAAGTTCCAATATACATTTGATTTTCTCGATTTCACAAAGAATAGATAAGCATGAAACAAGAATAGCAAGTTAAACTCGGAAAAGGCATCGAGTTAAATATTGTTTTTATTTCTGTTCTTGGAAATCTTTGCTGCCCCAAAAAGATGACACACTCATTGATAATTTGGGAAACTACATCCGCCAAAAAGTTGGTAACTACCTCCTTGTCTTCTTCTGTCTATTGGAGAGTACTACATGTTTAAAAAACTTGAAATTTGACTGCAAACATACCTACGTTCAGAAAAGTTTTGTGCAAACTACTGAAAATAAGTTGCTGATTTTTCTCCAAAAAGCATATTCCCAGAAAAAAGTTGAGGTCTGGGTTTTGTAGACAATCACATTCTAAAGAGACCCAGTTCATCAAATTTTGAAAAAGATGAGGGCTTCTCGAAAAAGCGCCGCAAAAATAGATTTTTAGAAATATTAAATTTCCCAATCTTCAAGAGGAGCAAAAACTAGATGTACCTAGATCGATGAAAACTAAAATATCTAACCACTTGTTTCTAAAATGCAATGCTCTAGAAGGTTGGACCATGAAAAAGCATGCCTCTATGCTTCCCAATCCCGAATCCACGAAGAACACTGAAAAAGCATTCCATTTGAACCTCCAAATCTTTATGAGAAGAAAATTTTATCTTTCCTCCTCTGGATGCCAACCTACAAAATATAAAGAATGAATGCCAAAAGCCTTCTTGAATAGAGTTTGAGAGCGAAAAAGTAAATTTCTTCGTGAAAGCCCTAAAAACTTGAAGCTTCTCCAAGAAGATAGAAACTTTGTATGCAAGAATCTGAGTCGATTTGCACGTGCAACGGTGAATTCCTCCTCTATAGGGGAAAAAAGCACGTGCGTGAGGATGTGTATTTAATCAACGAATGACCGAAGCCAAAAAATGACTAAGGCACCAAATGCTAGGCGCCCTAACTGGATAGGGGCGCCTAGACATCCCAAAGTTGGCCACTTTTCTTCATTTTTCAACTTTTGCTTGCTTCTACTTCCAGCGAGGCCTGCCTCCGACTTCGATGAGCCGACAATTTGACGCTACCAACTGATAAAATCTGTTTGACCATAGCAATCTCGTGTTTGACCACTGTTGCAGTGATCCCCAACTTCCATACCGACATCCGACATAATCCGATCATGATTGTGAGCTCTCGAAACTGTCGATGGAGGCTGAACTGGAAAGAAGGCATGCCAAGGTCGAAAAATTTCTCTAAGGCATTAAATCCCAGGCACCCTTCTTGGACAAGGGCGCCTAAGCTCCCATGCCTTAGCCAAATTTTGATGATTTTCAAATTTTTACTTTACGTGTTTCCGCTGGAAGCCATTGACCCCAATTTGAGCATCATTTCCCGCCAACCGGTGAATAACAGAGACTGAAAGGTAGTCAATTAGGCAAGCTTGATCATATCTAAGATGAATTATACCCTTTGCCAACCCCCGACACTACATCTAACTGATTTTCTGAGAACCTGAACCAAGCTGACAGAGGAGTTTGATAAATTTTCGAACAAGGTGAAAAATATTCCAAGTGTTGAGAAGCTAAGCACCCCTCCTTGACAGGGGCACCCAAGCATCCCAGACTTAGTCATTTTTTGATGATTTTCCAATTTTCTTGATTTTCTTCATTTTTCCACAAAATGCTACTGTTTGATCCGCATTTTCCGTTGTCTGATTGATCCTCGGTACTGGATGATGAATCAACTGAGGAGCTTGAACATAATTGGGATGATCTCCTGCTTTTCCCAACCCTAAAAACTGTTTTTTACTGTTTCTGACCGAAACTAAATTGAGCTGATGAGAGAATTTGCACGTTTTTTTCCGAAAAAGAGCAAAATTTGACTAAGGCATGAAATCTCAGGCACCCTTCTTGGACAAGGGTGCCTAGACATCCCAGACTTAGAAAAAATTTCACAAATTTCAACTTTTTCTCTTAGCCTTCTCCGTTCATCGTTCTACGTGCATCATTCGTCGTTCGCCGTTGTATGTGGCCCATAGAAGCAGAAATCTGCAAAAAATCCCGATTAATCACGATTTTTAAAAAATTTGCAGGCTAGACGATTTTTTCCTCGATTGTTTGAAATTTTGACTTTTTGGTCAACAATTTTTTCCCATTTAAAACTGCAAAATCGCCAAAAAACGCATTTAAAAGTTAAAACCTACAAAAAAACGTGAATAAAATCGTGTTGATTTTCACATGAAAAAAAACGATGAGACCATAGCTTATTGCTTACTATTATGCTTTGACAGATTTTTTCCAAGCATCCATAGCTTGTTCGAAAGCACCTATTTTAGGCTTTTAGCCATAGTAGCAAGGCAGTGAACTGTTTGATAAAATACTTTGGTAGACATGCATGAAAAATGTCATAGCATAGATAAGGTAGTGAACTATTTGAAAAAATGCCTCAAAGAAATGTGGTCTATGCTATTGCTTACTATTATGCTTTGATAGATTTTTTCCAAGCATCAATAGCTTGTTCGAAAGCACCTATTTCAGGCTTTTAGCCATAGCAGCAAGGCAATGACCTGTTTGATAAAATCCTTTGGTAGACATGTATGAAAAATGTGGTAGCATAGACAAGGCAGTGAATTGTTTTAAAAAATACCTCAAAGAAATGTGGTCCAATGGTGATGGAATGTCACCTCAAAGAAATGTGGTCTCATGGTGATGGAATAGCATAGACAAGGCAGTGAACTGTTTTTAAAAATGCCTGAAAGAAATGCGGTCTCATGGTGATGGAATGTCACCTGAAAGAAATGTGGTCTCACCATGAGACCACATTTCTTTCAGGTGACATTCCATCACCATGAGACCGCATTTCTTTCAGGCATTTTTAAAAACAGTTCACTGCCTTGTCTATGCTATTGCTTACTATTATGCTTTGACAGATTTTTTCCAAACATCCATAGCTTGTTTGAAAGCACCTGTTTTAGGCTTTTAGCCATAACAGCAAGGCAGTGAACTGTTTGATAAAATGCTTTGGTAGACATGTATGAAAAATGTCATAGCATAGACAAGGCAGTGAACTGCTTGAAAAAATGCCTCAAAGAAATGTGGTCTCATGGTGATGGAATGCCATGACAATCAATCACCATAGGCATTCATCATGGCATTCCATCACCATGAGACCACATTTATTTGAGGCATTGTTTCAAACAGTTCACTGCGTTGTCTATGCTATTGCTTACTATTATGCTTTGATAGATTTTTTCCAAGCATCCATAGCTTGTTTGAAAGCACCTGTTTTAGGTTTTTAGCCATAACAGCAAGGCAGTGAACTGTTTGATAAAATGCTTTGGTAGACATGTATGAAAAATTGCATAGCATAGACAAGGCAGTGAACTATTTGAAAAAATGCCTCAAAGAAATGTGGTCTCATGGAATGCCATGACAAGCTAATGCAATTGGCAGTTGCTCCTAGTTATTAGTTATGCA
The DNA here is from genome assembly GCA_007115665.2 of Sequoiadendron giganteum. Lineage (NCBI taxonomy): Eukaryota > Viridiplantae > Streptophyta > Pinopsida > Cupressales > Cupressaceae > Sequoiadendron > Sequoiadendron giganteum. The sequence continues at coordinate 585,330,148 of CM021101.1, forward strand.
ATGTGAAGTAATTGCATAATTGCTTAGGTTGACTTTGTAAAAAACTATATTGTAATTGAAATTTTGTCATCTATCAGCATCTAGTTATTAGTTATGCAATGTGAAGTAATGCTTTGAGTTTGAAAGATGTGCAATGCAATGAATGTAATCAGCGATATGAATATAAATTACAAAAAACTATTTTCTACAATTCATTAGTTAAACTCTTTATTTTATTTGCTCTCTATATGCTATGGAAATGCCTTTCAATTTTTAAAAAAACAGTTTTTATCTCTTGTTCTACATTTTTTAAAGTTTTTTTTTAAATCCGATTTTTTCCCGATTTTTTCAAAAAATCTTGGACTTTTGGTTTGCCGATTTTTTCCCCAAAAGATTTTTGCTGCTATGGGACTCTGTGCAGCATTTGAGACTTTGAATTTGAGACCTGGCAGTTGACCTTCCTCCATTGATGACTTCGGAGCTCATGCTTTTCCCTCTAAAAAAGCAAACCCACCAGAGAAATCCTGACCTTTTGACGATTCTGACCAGACCAACCTGATTGGGAAGTATTTTCGACCAATCAGAATCAGTTAGAGCCCTCCAAACAAAGATTCTATTTTTAGAAACTTTCTATTTTTAGAAAGTTTTGCGAGCATCCATTTGACAACAAACCCAGAAAACCTTGACTCAAGTCTATTTTTAGACAATTTTTACAAGACTTTGACCACTCTTTATAAAATGCCTTAATGAAGCAAAAAAAATTGATTGTGCACAAAATACTTGTTTAGATGGTTTTAGGTAGTGTGGTTGAAGTTGATATAGCTACCATTTAGGTTATAATGTTAGTGGATATTTTGATATGTTAGCATATGTGTTCTTTCTTTTTGTTGTTGAGTGGGGCCCCGTTTAGCATATGTTGTTCTTTCTTTCTATTGCTGGGTTGGGGCCTCATATATAGAACCCCATTAATATAATTAAAAAACAATGCTTGAAATAGCAATGCTTCCAATGGTGGCATAAAGAAATTAATAAAGTTCAAGAATCTTAATATCATTAATTGTTCTCTTGGCAATCTTATATTATTTAGGGCTGCCTAATCACTCTTACACATAGTTACCAGAAGATGCAGGGGTATTAGTATAGGGATGGGGACACCAATCAAACTTTGTTGTTCTTTCTTTCTGTTGCTGGGTTGAGGCCCCATATTGAGAACCCCATTAATATAATTAGAAAACAATGCTTGAAACACCAATGCTTCCAATGGTGGTTCCATGAAGAAATTCATAAAGTTCAAGAATATTGATATCATTATTTGTTCTCTTGGCAATCTTATATGATTTCAGGCTTCCTTATCACTCTTATGCATAATTACCAGGAGATGCAGGGGTATCAATACATAGACAGAGAAAGGATGCCAATCAAATTAGGGTACTCAAGTAAATGAAAAAGGAGACACCTATATTATATATAAATGTAGTCGCCAAAAATTGTGGGTACACAAATGGGGATGCAATCCACACTCCTATAATGGAGTTTCCTGGCAACTATGCTCTTACACTTCCAATTCAGTCTTACCTTTGTGTTTACAAACCACACTGTGGGCTCTGTTAGAATTTGGAAAGTATAATCAAAGCATAAAAGCACATGCAGAACAGGCTGAACGTGGAAAACTTTTAGTTTAGACAATGCAAAACCCTCAATCACTGCAAAAATCGTGGATCAGGAGGATCAAAAAATGACACAAAGGCTTGACTTTTTGCTAACAAAAGACAGGGATCTGTAGTAAACACAAACAAAATATGTTTTATAAAGAAAAAATAATGCAGCACAGCACAGAAACAAAATATTACCTTTGAATACCACCAAGGCAATCAGTTCAAAGCATGTTGTGAATATGATTGAGAATAAAACAAACACCTGCGTTAAATTTACTCATGTCAGGGATGATATTTATAAATATTAGCAAGAAAATTTAATGATAACTCACAATCAGAGGGCTTTTTCATCTAACATAGGGCGAAAACATATGGGAAAGTAACTTGTATTTATATCCTGAAAATATTGGATCTTTCAAAACTATAATAAGTATTTGGATATAGGTAACAATTGACAGCACAATATCTAACATAAACAGTAACAATATGGCCAGTGTGGTAACTGCTCAGGTAAAACTTGGCTATTGATTCCAATCTGCACAGAAAGTGCAATTCACTTGATCAGAATTTGTTACATAATTATTTTAATATCGCACACTAACACATACATTTATGCCGTGCGCTATTCTGAATAAAAATGCAGCTTTGAAGATAGTGAACACAGATCCCTTAAAACCTTAAAATAGTGGTTCTGCAGATATTGCTAATGCCTGCAACATAGTCTTTTTATTTCCAGACACCAGTCTTTTTATTTCCAGGGTATCTGGGACAAACAAGCCCAGTATCCAGCACCCAAACTATACTAGTACAGGAACAGGGGGGCATAAAGGGATACATGGTAACCTAGGACTCAGTGTTTTTGGTATTATATCATATTTGTGCTATTTTCTGAGTATTAGATAGATACGAAGGTGCAGTATCACTCATTGCATAGCATTATTTAACAAGTGTGTCATATGCCTAGCTTTGTTATTTGATAATTCACATAATGTGCTGTTTTGCGCATAATTCTTGCACTAATCTACATTTATGTTGTGCCATTTTCAGACATAGAAGATTTTGATTATGAATCGCACTGCTTCCAAAATAGGATGCCCAACTTTAACTGTGCTATCTTGGTTATGGCTACCATATGTTATTGTTGTTGATTTAAGGTAGCTTCGGTCAGACATAAATGATGATTGCATTTATGCATCATCATCATTTATATGTGATCGAAATTACTTATCAAATAAATAACTTCTGAAAGTAAGAGATTCGAATTTCTGAGCATGAATAAAATTTGAATTATAAATGATGATCGAACTTCATATTATATAAACGCAGGTTGATAAATTCATGCGTATGTTTTGTGTTAGCCACCGATTAGTATCGATTGACTAAAGGAAACCCACGCCCTCAAGGGATACGTCCTCTCATGGGGTGAGTCTCTCCTTGAAGGCATGTCTCTCCTTGAAGGTGTGTCTCCTCCTACAAGTATAAAGCATGATGACAATCTTCTATTGTAGACATTGAAATCGATAGATGTTCTACAATCAGAAGATCTGAAACAAAACTTTAGAAATCTGACTTAGAATTAATACAAGTAAATTGAGATCTAGGATTTACTTATTCTCCCTTAGAATATAATCTGATTAGATTTGATTAAATTTAACATGGTATCAGAGCCACGTTGAGAAAATCCGAATCAATTAAATAATCAGATTATTTAGGAAAATCGTATTTTTTTAAAAAGAAATCGAGTTCACATCACATTCTTCATAATGTCAAGCGTGATCAGATTTGAAGACCGTCTTGAAGGTGCAAACAACTTCACATCATGGAAATTCAGAATCGTGATGATTCTAAAAGAAAATAAGTTAGACTCCTTTGTGAAAGAAAACAAGAGAGAACCAGAGGATGGTCCAGAGAAAACTCAATGGATTGAGAACAATGAGAAAGCCATGAAAACCTTAGTAGATGTAGTTAGGGACCATATAGTACCTATTTTGTCAAAACATGAGACTGCATATCTAATGTTCAAATCCCTTGAGAGCACCTTTGAAATAAACAACACCCGTAGGACTCTTGCATTAAAAAGACAACTCAACATTGTTCAAATAAACAAAGGAGAAACTATTAATGCATACTTCATGAGAATCACTGAACTAAAGAATCAACTATCAACAATTGGATACCAAATTGATAGCAAGGAGTTAATGTTGATAGCTCTAGGAGGCCTACCAAACTCATGGGAGTCATTTGTTCAAGGAATAAGTGCGAGATCTAAACTCCCTAAATTTGATAGGCTAAGAACTGACTGCTTACAAGAAGAAACAAGACTATCAACAAAAGAAAACAAACAGAAACCCGTAGATGAGGATATTCATGTGCTTAACACAACATCTAATAAAAGGGGTAAGAAAAATTCTTACGGGAAAGGATCATTCAAGAGAAAGAGAAATTCCTATGGAAAAGGATCATTCAAGAAGAGGAAAGACATTTCTCAAATACAATGTTTTAGATGTGATTAATATGGGCACTATGCAATGAAGTGCCCTAACAAAACAAAACAAGCATCCTTTGCTAAAGTAGGAAAATCAAATTCAGACCATGACTCTGAGAACTTTGTATTCTATTCAGCCTTATCAAGTCAAGTATCTAACAATATCAACAACTGGGTAATTGACAATGGTTCTTCAAGGCACATCACAGGGTTCAGAGAACACCTAGACACTATGACTGAAGAGAATGATGAAGAAGTAACTATTGGGGATGATTCTGCACATCCTGTAAAAGGGGTTGAAACTTGCTCCATCAAATTGAAATCTGGTCTCTCCCTTCAACTCACTGGAGTTTTATTCATACCTGGAATAAAGAGGAATCTAATATCCATCTCTGCTCTTGAAGATAATGGATATAGGGTTACCTTTATGGATGGGAAAGTTTTGGCATGGCCTAAAAACTCAACTATAAAGAAAGCTCAAACCATAGGTATAAGACAAGGTTATCTTTATAAACTGTGCACGAAAGTCCAGCAAGCCCTTACCCTTGATACTTCTGATTCAAATGAAATTTGGCATAGAAGATTACGACACCTTCAGTTCCGTGCCCTACCCTCTATGGAAAAACTAGTAACAGGATTGCCTAAATTAAAACAAACTCATGAAGGAGCTTGTAAAGGGTGTGCCCTAGGAAAGAATACAAAGGGATCCTTCCATAATAGTTTGAGTAAGACCAAAGAAGTGTTAGAACTGGTTCACTATGATTTGTGTGGACCTATGTCTATACCCTCCATGGCAGGCTTCCTATATTATGCAATATTTATAGACGACTACTCTAGGAAGACCTGGATTTATTTTCTTAAGTGTAAAGAGTCAATGGAAATCCTTAAAAGGTTCAAAGAGTTCAAAGCTCTCACTGAAAACTTCTCTGGAAAGAAAATCAAAATTCTTAGGACAGACAATGGGAAGGAATACACCTCTGAAATCTTTAAGGAATTATGCATAAATGTTGGGATTAAGAGGGAGTTTACAGTAGCCTACAACCCTCAACAAAATGGTGTTGCTGAAAGGAAAAATAGAACTATTGTAGAAGCTACAAAAGCAATGTTGTTTGACCAAAACATAGAAACCTCATTTTGGGTAGAAGCCTCTAGGACTGTTGTTTACATCCAAAATAGATGTCCACATTCCCATCTAGACAACAAGACTCCCAAAGACACTTTCACGAGTATAAAACCTGACATTAGTCACTTAAGGATCTTTAGTTGCCCGATCTACATTCATGTACCTAAAGAAAAGAGATTCAAACTAGAACCTTCTAGAAAGAAAGGGGTAATTGTGGGATATAGTGAGACCTCCAAAGCCTACAAGATATTCATACCCGGGCAGAAAAAAATTGAACTAAGCAGAGATGTCATCTTTGAAGAAAACCTTGCATTCAAAAAGGCAAGGAGTTCAAGTGAGATAGAAATTCATATTTCCCCTAGAGCCTTAGAAGTGGAACCTACTCCTGAAATTCAGAGAGAGTATCCTGAAGAAACAATAAGTGAATTCCAATCTAGTTCAGAAGAAAATCCAAATGACAACAACAAGAAGAGACCACTTTGGGCTAAAAAAATGATTAAAGAAGCTGAGAATCATGCAGCACCCAAGGGAACCTTTAGGGAAAGTAAGAGACCCAAAAGGTTCTCTAGCTATGTTGCCCTAATGAATGAAATCATCAATTCAAAACCCATCAGTGTTACAGAAGCCTTCAAACATCAAGTATGGAAGGATGCAATGACAGAAGAGTATCAGTCCATTTTGAAAAATGATGTATGGGATATAGTGCCTAAACCAAAAGAGAAATCTGTTGTTTCTTCCAAATGGCTCTTCAAAATCAAATATGTTGTTAATGGCAGTATAGAAAAACACAAGGCACGCTTTGTGGCCGGAGGTTTTTCACAAAAGGAAGGCATTGATTATGAAGAGACATTTGCACCTGTTGCCCAGTACACATCTGTGAGAGTAGTGTTAGCCATTGTTGCAGCTAAAGGCTGGAAGATCCATCAAATGGATGTGAAAATTGCCTTCCTGAATGGAACCATTGAAGAGGAAGTCTATCTAGAACAGCCTGAAGGTTTTGTGATACATAAACCTGACTCACATGTGTGCAAACTAAAGAAAGCTCTCTATAGACTTAAACAGGCTCACAGGGCCTGGTATGAAAGAATTGGCAACTAACTCTTGGGACTAGGATTTTCCAAGAATGATGCAGACCCAAATCTCTACTTTAAGGTAATCAAAGGTGATATGTTAATAATTATTTTATATGTTGATGACCTGCTGATATCAGGAGAAGATCACCTCATTGCTCAAGGAAAGAAGGATCTAACTTCCGAATTTGACATGAAAGACTTGGGTATTCTACACTACTTCCTAGGTTTGGAAGTATGGCAGAAATCAGATGGCATTATACTAAACCAAGGAAAGTATACTATTGATATTCTGGAGAGATTTGGAATGTTGGACTGTAGACCCATGTCTACACCTATGGAAACCAACCTTCACAAACTAAAAGAAGCAGCAGCAGAATCCAAGTGTGCAGATCCATCCCTATATAGACAAATGATTGGATCCTTCATGTACCTGGTTAACACCAGACCTGATATTTGCTATGCAGTGAATGCTCTCAGCCAGTTCATGTGTGAGCCAAAGGAAATTCACCTTATGGCTGTGAAACATATATTGAGATATCTTCAAGGCACTATTGGATATGGTCTTCTTTACAAGAATGACCAACTAGATCTACATGGATACTCTGATTCAGATTGGGCTGGAAGTGTAACCGATCGGAAAAGCACATTAGGATGTTGCTTCAGTTTAGGATCGGCTATGATCTCTTGGATTTGCAGAAAACAGTCTTCAGTAGCACAAAGCTCGATAGAAGCTAAATACATTGCAGCCTCTATGGGGGCAAGAGAAGCAGTTTGGCTTCATAAATTGCTTGTGGGACTCTTTGGTGAGCCCTTGAATCCTACAATTATTCATTGTGATAATCAGAGTTGCATCAAACTCTCTGTAAATGTTGTCTTCCATGATAGATCTAAGCACATTGAGATCCCCTACCATTATGTAAGAGACATGGTAGAAGGGAATGTGATCCAGTTGGAGTATGTTAGTACAAATGATCAAACAACAGATATTCTCACCAAACCTCTCTCCCGAATCAAGGTAGAACACTTCAGGAAGAAACTTGGTATGGTTGAAATGTAATTTGATATTATGTTTGAAATTCAAATTGTTTATAAGTTGTAATAATATATAAAGATGTTTAATGTGTAAACTCTTTTGTCATGTGTGTGACTCCATGACCTTATGGGCCTACTCCCCCTGTGTACATTATTGAAAGGTGACGATCTTTCTAATAATGAACACTTGTATGTGACATTGTAAAGTGACGACTCTACAATGATGAGTTGAACTGTCATGATAGATATCATGTGACTTGATATCTGTGGACATGTCATAATAGTATCTCTTGGACACTTTGATGGATATCATGGGACTTGATGTCATTTGAAGATCATTGTGATCCTTAAGAGATAATCATGGTGAATAATTATATATCCGTGGATATGCCATGAATTATTATGGTAGACATCATGTGACTTGATGTCAGTGCACATACCATAATGAAGATGTGTTATGAAGAATGTCATGAGACTTGACAATATTGAGAAAACATACCATATCTTCGATATCACGAGTGAAGGTGATATCTCCACTTATTTGATTTGAAATATCTTCCCTAGCTAAGAGGGAGTGTTAATGAAAGGTAGCTTCGGTCAGATATAAATGATGATTGCTGATTGCATCATCATCATTTATATGTGATCGAAATTATCCTTTAATAAATATTTCTGGAAATAAGAATTTTGAGTTTATGAGCATGAATAAAATTCGAAATATTAAATTAAATATTCTAAGTTTGCATTATGAAATCGTTGAAAGGTAATTACATAATGGTTATGTTAAAGCCACCTATTGGCATCGGTTGGCTGTAGGAGACCCGCACCCTCAAGGGACACGTCCTCTCCTTTAGATACATAACATGATTGCAAACATTGATTGGAGACATCGAAATTTATAAATGTTCTGCAATCAGCACATTCACAATACAAAAAATAAAACCTGACTTAGAATTCTTACACAGAATTTTCAGACTTAGAATTTCCTTACACTTCTTAGGATCCTAATTTGATAAGATTTGATTACATTTACATGAAGTGCTGCTGAAATTTCTTCAAACCCTTGCTTCGAGGAATGCATACCTCCTAGCTCCCTTAGTTCCATGCTTGCAAGATAGCACCTAGCTGAGTTTGAGGTTGTTCTTTACACTGAAGAGCAGATTGCGCATAATGAAGATGAAGTTCTATGACGTTTTCTGATTTTGGTGAGTTTATTTCAGTTTTGAAGTTGTTGTTTTGACTTGGTTGGAAACACCTTTTTGTTTGTAGCTCCTTGCATGAATTTTTGCTAGTTCTGGGTATTAGTCCTATGCTTTAGTCTACCTTGGGTACCCCTTCTTGCAAAGTTTCAGATTTTTTGGTGAGCTCTTGGATTTTATCTTGCTAGTCGCCCATTTTTGGAGGTTGTACCTTCTTTGTGGCTGCATTGGGAAGTGTGCATAAATAAATCCTTGTTGTTTGGGGGAATTTCTTGGCTTGGACTTGGTTGCCCAGCTCCTAGCTCTGATTTGCCTTCAGTTTTAAATCAAACGGAGAAGTTTGGAGTAAGATATGAGCATTTTGGTGAGTTTGGTGCTTGCTGGTTAGGGTTTTTGTTCGCTGCTATTTTATATCAGACCTGATATATTCTATCTATTCTTGCATTTCTAGTTGACTATCATGTGTTTGTGTTGGAGATGGTTGCCTAACATATTGATGATCTATTTCTATGTATATCTCCTATCTATTGCAGCTGAAACTATGTTTTGTAATGTTGAATCAGTAGTACTAATCAACTCTTTACATTTCTGCAATTTACATTTTGTATTCCCACTGAAAAGTGGAAGAGACAGGCCTCGCTGTCTTTTATTTCAATTCTGCTCTTTACTTCATTCCCACCGTTTCGGCCATCTATTTGCTTTCAGCTCTTTACTTTCCTATACTACCCACTGAAAAGCGAAAGGGGTCGGCTAGCCCCCCAGACATTTACTTTCAGTACTTTGTATTACACTCCTGCTAAATAAGTGGTTGAGTTTGCATTCAATATCTAGCTGATCGGCTAAGCCGTCTTTCATATTGGACTTTCCAACATTTTAGTTCTTTCATCTAACAATCCCCTTTCCACCGTATGCTCTCACCTTGCCCTCACTGGGATCTGGGTGATCAGAAAGTGAAGGGTTACTTTCAGCTGGATTATCTTGGTTATCTAACGTTAACGGGTCAACTTCTTGTGAAAAAAATTGAAAAATAATTGTAAGGGGATATTTCACCATAGTGACACTTAAATGTTGTCTTGTGCATATCATGCTCCCTTACTCTGATCTGGTGGTATCCTAAACGAAGATCAATCTTCCAAAAATACAATGTGCCATGTAGCTCATCCAAAAGCTCATCAATCTTGGGAATAGGATACCTATTTTTGATCATCTTCTTATTAAGTGCACAGTAGTCAATGCACATCCGCATAGTCCCATCCTTCACCAAAACAATTGAAGAAGCAAAGGGACTCAAGCTAGGGCTGATATGTCCCATATCTAATAACTACTTTATCGTTTTCTCAATCTCCTCCTTGAATCTTATCGGATGCCAATAAGGAGTGGTAATAATGGGCTTAGAGCCCTCCTCTAGCTCGATCACATGCTCAAAACCCCTATCAAGAGGCCTTCTAGTAGAAATGTCACCAAAAACCAGACTATTGCTTATCCAACACTGATTGGATATCCACATGACACTGTCCATTACCATCGGAAGGGGTTTTGGAAGAAATCAAACACTAGGCTACCCAAGCAACATTGCGATGTCTAAATATACTCTCCATCCTCTTGGCTGACACAATCCTAGGTGCACCATTTGACATACCCCTTAGGACCACCTTCTTCCCGTCCACTCTGAACTTAAGCTCCATGGTCTGAAAATTCTATGAGTACTTTCCCAAGGAGTGTAACCACTGGACCCCCAAGACTACATTGGTCTCCCCAATGCCCAAAACATAAAAATCATCGGCCACTGTGTAGTTACTGTTGTGACCTATTTCACACATCGCCCCATTGCAAATGGGGACCCCCAAGTTGATGTCGCCCTCTGAATCGCCAGTTTAGAGTCCTAAATTTGAATAAGGTTTTGAGAGTCAGTCCGGCCAAGTTGAAATTTTGAACCCATTTGAAAGCTTAAACGCCATGGAAATGCTCAGAAGACCCAGTAGGCGAGGAACGCCATTGCTTTCGGTCAATTCTGACACTTCCTATTTTTTAGGGATTCTGCTTTTTTGCTTTTTGCTTTTTTGATTTTCGGCATTTTTAGGCCATTCTGGAGTTCCTATTATTTAGGGATGCTTTTTGCTTTTTCTATTTTTAGAAAGTTTCTATTTTTGGATTCCATCAGGCAAGAAATCAACACGCCTCCAGATGTCAAAAGAATCAAGGTAAAATGGCAAAAGTTTTGAAAATGGCTAAGTCATGAAGATGGCGCCCTCAAGGAAGGAATGGCATGGAAGTCTCCAGGTCCGCCATGGCATGAAGGAAGCCAAGTCCGCCCTTGGCATGAGGAAGCTAAAGTCTGCCCAAGATGTTTGAAGAGAGGTGGATGGCACAAGACAAGCCAAGTCCGCCCATGGCATGGAGAGAGCCAAGTCCACCCATGGCACAAAATGGTCAAAGTCCGCCCAAAAGGGTCAACAGCATGAAGTCTAGCAAGTCTGCCCAGCATAAAGGAAAATGGCAAGAGGTCTATGAAGTCCGCCATATGCTAAAATGGCAAGAAGTCCATGAAGTCTGCCCCAAGAAGTGTGGAGAAGGGTAAAAATATGAAGGGGTTCACTCCAAGATGTTTGGAAGGGGTAAAATTGCAAGGAAAACTCGCCTTATGTGGAATTAAATGGCCAATACAAGTGAAGTTTGCCATTGGACAAGGCACGAATAAAATTCGCCATGGCAAGAAAAGTGTGAAGTTCGCCTAAGACAAATGGAGAATAAAATACGCCATTGGCAAGGAATTATAAGAAGTTCGTCCAACTTTGAAAGGTAATTTTTTTTCTAAGGCATGAAAAACGAAGAAATGTCCAGAGGAAGAAGAGATTTGGCCGGCACGAAAATCACTCCTCAACACAATGGAATGAAATTCTTTGGCATAAAATGAAGAGTGTTTGGCAAAGCAACCATGAAGTCCGCCCCTCTCAACCTGGAAAAATTCCTAAGGCACTAATAAAAAATGGCAAAGTGGCAAAGATCTCCAAGTTCGCCCAACCCAGAAGATGAGTCGTTTGGCTAAATAAAAATGTCCAGAAGGGTCAAAACTCCGCCTAGAAAGTTGAAATTTGGCAAATGAACTACTGAGCACATTTTAGATAGGCAAACGATTGGAAAAGAGATATTTTGCCTCGGACAAACGGAATTAGCCATGTATCAAGGTTAAACGGGTTGGAATTTTAAATTTTTTAATATTTTTAATTATTTCCCAACACTTAGGGAATTTTAATTAAAAAAATTCGAAGTCTGGAGATTACTTGGAGGATTAAATTATTCTGCCTTAGATAAATTGTCGTGATTCAAAGATTTAAAGAACATTGGAAAATTAATTTTAAACAATTAATTTAATATCTTTTGATATTTTCTCCAACACTTAGGCAATTTTTTGAGAAATTTGAAAATCTCAAACGGTGATGGCACAGAGGTAAAAATTAGAAACTTGCCTCGACAACTGAAAGTGAAATTAGAAACTTGCCGATCTAAGAAGAAAAACGTTTCTAAAAATTGGAAGAAAATCAGAGAAAAGAAAGCAATTCCTTGAGGAAAATCGCACTTCTCAGCCATAGAATGAGTTTCAGCAACTCATTTCTTCACAATTTCGGCTGAGAAGAGGCTATCTTTCTCGAATCTTCTGGGAATCGTTTGCGAAGGAAAATTTAGTGCAAGTAACGTTGCTGTGAGAATCAAGGAAGTAATTTATTGTTGACAGGCGTGATTTTTAGAGAGAAATAATTTATTTCTTTGCTAAAAATCGTACTTCCCAGCATATTGGCGCACTTCCTTTGGCAGATTTTCAGAATTTTTAAATTCATCTGCAGCCAGAACACGATCTTTGAGGTTTGGAAATTAATTGACAATGTGTTTGCACCTCGTTTCTATCTTCTACTTCATTTCCGGCACGAATTTCATTCATAAATAGGCGAATTTGATTACTTTCAGCTTGCTTTTTGACAGAAATTTTAATTTAATAAGCTGAAAGTGCGATTTTGTCCAAACGACACCCGGAGTAATTTGATTTTAAAAGTTCTTATATTAATGTTAAGCATTTTGTACTTGCAGGTTGACAGTCAATCAAGAAGAGACGTCCAGGCAAGCACAGATGAAGTTCGCGAACAAAGGATCGCAGCCAGAGACTAAAATAAAATAAAAATGGAAGAACATCTCGAACACCAATCTTGGTCATATAGACCTAGATGAATTCAAGAGAAGAGTATATGGGCACAACGGGCCTTTACCCACGCCTGCAGCCAGGAGAATGGTAAGAAATGGAATATTTCAAGCTGCCAGATTTTCGCCTGCGCTTGAATGTGCTGAATTAATGGTGGAGTGTGCGCTCCATTATAATGCTGAGTTGAGACAAATTGTGGCACCTAACGGGAGAATATTGGCACATTTGGGAGAGTTGGCCATACAAGAGGCCTTTGGCATTCCTTCGTATCCTAAGACCACTTATAAAACTAAGGAAGACGCCCAGAGATTGTATGATGAGCAGCCTGACCTTTGTGCCGCCAACATCGACAAGTCATGGCTAGACAAGCCTAGGCCGTCGGTCAAGAAAATGCCCAAGAAGTTGATGCGTACAGACTTCAAGGAGGACTACGAAGACATCATTATTTTGCTAAACAGAATAGCAGGCAGTCTTTTGAGGGCACCATTTGAGCCATGGATGTACTATTTTATTGAGGACATCACAGAGGGCGTAAAGACCTTTAACTCGTCACGAATGATTAGCAACAACCTCCACAAGCAACTTGTCAACCTAGAGAAAACAAAAACGTTTTATATGAGTTCTTATGTCATCTACACGTTGGCTAGGACTTACAAGTATGCAGGCTTGATATGCAAGGGCACGGTCGGTAGCGGATCAAATGAGCTGAAGGCATACGACTGCTATCCACAATTGCAGTTGAAAGAAAAGGCGCACTTCCGACGAGCTCATGACGCCTTCCTTATGTATATCACCAGAATACTCCAGGCAAGGATGCATCAACGGCTGACTCCTGAGGCCAAGAAGCTGATTGGAAAATATGGGTCATGATTTATCCAGTATCCCCGATATATGTACATCAGAACCCAGGGATTCACTGGGAGCCCATATCGTTTGCCCATTTTCCCAACTAACAAGATGGTCCTGTTGGAAGTACTAAGGCAACTAGAAGAATTTCAAGGCCTCCAACGGACAAAGCAAAAGGCGGCAGTAACCTTTCCCTTCTTTATAGGGAACATGCTGGAGTCTTGCCCATCATCACAAGCAGCAGATAGTGCCAGGCTCAAGATTCAACATTATCCTTTTGCTACCTATCCATCTAGGAGCCACTTCGACCCGCATCATCACATCAAGACGGTGGATGGAAGGAGGTACAAGCATAGGGTCGAACTGGAAGATTTCTAGGCAAATGCTGCGGACGAGTTTGAAGTTAGGCGAAAGATGTGATCCAAACTGCCAATCAGTTTGATCAAAGCAACAGAACTTTGCCAAGTGTCGGATCAATTGGAGGAAGATGGACAGCAGGTACAGCCGCACCTTGATGAGAGCTTGCCTTTGTCGGTGGTCAGATGGTCAAACTCCAAACACGCCGATTTAAATACTTTGATGAGACCTATCATCAAGTATACACAGTAGTGGGTTGATCAACAGGTTCAGGAACTCAGGCGAAAAAGGATAACCTTAACTTATGATATGTTGAGTGAGGCGGAATACTATTCTTCCAATGCGGACGCATCCCAGGGCGTAGAGATGATAGAGGCCACCACTTCCAAGAAAAGGAAGGAGATAGCTGCAGGCAAGGAGCCAGTTCAGAAGCAGGCTAAGGTAAAGCCTTCACACTCAGCCACATCCAGGAATATTGAGGAGATGCTGGCTACTGTAGACGCTTCACTGGCTGACATTAGGGATCCTTCCCCGATTTCGGAAAACGATATGGAGCCTCAGCCGAACGAAGATGCGCCACCATCTCCCACGGGCACAGAAATATTGGAGTCCGATGATGAAAATGTGGACACCCAAAATGAGGATTTCCAGGAAGGAATGATTTCAGCCCTTAGGGGAATTCTAGACATCCCTGACAGAGAAGACAGGCCGGAAGATGAAGGCATAGAGCAGCCGACGATCCCGGATTGGCTAAGGGAGAGGCTGAAAGTACAGGCGCCAGTGGAGGAGCTAGAAGAGAATGACACTACTGACTTCTTGGCCAGACTTACGCAAACTGCCGTTAAGAAGCCAGCAAAGAAATTCTCGAGCATACAGAGAGATGGAGCCGGCAACAGGACAGTGCAGATCGCAGTGCCTACAATGGACAGGCACAGGAGGATATGGCTCCACAAGATTATGCCATCACAACCATTGACTTGGGCCCAACCACGAAGGGCCAAGAAATTGAAGACTTGGACAATTCAGTGTCCACTATCAAGTCAAGGTTGGCAAAGGAGGTAACCAAGAGGAAGGAGTGCCAGTTAGAAATTGAGTGCCTAAAGGAGTATATCTAGCACTTGATCAAGCCACTTGATCAAGACAACACAGCAGCTTCTCTACTTCCTAACTCTTCACAGGGGGCCGTTAAGGAGATAGAAGAAAACATGGTCACCGTTCGGGAAGCCAGAGAATGGATAGCAGCAAAGGGGACTAAAGTTGAGGCATTCGTGGAGAGGTTGACTTTGGTTTATGGTCAGGCCACCGCCCTACTTTCTAGGCTGGCCGCTTTGGCAGAAGTATGGGATAACCTTCCGGATGTGCAAGATAGGATAATCCCTTGCCTTAGGATTTTGAAAGGAGTTCCTAAGCAGGAGCTGATAGACGGAGGTGTTATTGCAGCAGGAGCAACCTATGACTTCCACACCTGGTATTGGGCCTTGACAGCACAAGGCAAAGTCTTGGAGAGAGTGAAGGTTGATGGTATCAGATTGGAAGAACAGGTCAAAGAAGTTCAGGCCAAACTTCTCAACATGATCGCCGATATCCTGGATAAGGAGGCTCTACGAGAGAATGACCTACAGTTAGAGGTTTTGAAGGGGAAGGTCCAAGAAGGCATCTTCGCCATCACTGGACCTATTTTGAAGCAGGACTGGGCCAAATTGGCGAACTTCTTAAGCATCCAAGAGTCATTTGAGAAGACCAAGCCAGAGTGGGAGGATACCTTTGCCAGATGCGCCGAGAGTGTGGACGGACTGGAATTCAAGATCGGAATGCTTCCTCAGGTCACCATGGATGAAGTTGCCTTGATCGTGTCCAGATTCATCGAACACACGGCAACGCGGGAGGATCGGGATGTAATTCCTTGATAATAGCTCCAAAGCGCCACATCACCCTGTCAAGTCTCAGTTTACTAAAGTCATTTTGGGAAACCCTAATTAGGGTTTATTTGTTTTGATCTTGGCCGTTGGCTCATTTTTAATCTGAGTCGTTTATTCAAATTCATGAACTCTATATGAACTTGATTACTCTCATTTACAATTTGTGAAGTGAGTAGTATAATATTGTTGCGACAAGACTATTTCCGTCAATAAAAGCTCTAGTGCATGATTTGCTTAGAATCACTTTTGTTTTCAAATAGTGTGCAAGGTTTAATATTTCTCCTTCAACACTTAGAGTAGAATTAGATTAGTATTTCATTTATATGTTTATTAAGTGGATGATAGATTTGATAGCAGTGGTAGATAAAATTTAGCTCATACTTTTGTCAAATGGATGATTTGCATTTGATGTGTAAAGTTAGTCTGAGCCATTGATTTGTGGATGCTTAACTTCTGTTTGTTTTCAATTCAAACATGAAAATTATTATCACTTCCTTTGAAGATTGCACCCACTTTGCGTAGTTGTCCAAAGGAGGCGAAACAAAGTGTGGTTACCCTATTTTATCTCGTCACTGTCGTCTCTTGAGTTCTTAAGAGTAATTTAGATTTCTAAACCCTTATCCTTTTGCCCTTTTTTTTGGAATATCTGAAACACTCATCTAAAGAGCCTCAATGATAAAACTGTCTAAGTCCTCGACCCGAGAAATGAATTTTATGTAAGTCCCCTTGTGATTACCAGCAAATCACAACGCCCACTGACCTTGTCCATATGTCATAACTTGGCCAAAAGAAACATTGGAGTCATTGTATTATCTTCTAGGTATTTGCAATTACTTTTCAAGAGAGGATAAAGTGTCCTTGGGCATTTTATTCTGTGTATGGTGGCGTATTCAAAACACACACCAACAGTTACCCAATGCTATGCTCAGCTATGGAACTCACTTAGAGCAAGTCATTGTGAAACCATCAATAACCATTACACTGAAGCCCTCGAAGTCTTTTGTCTGCAAACCCCTCTTAGCCACTAGAGCCTCATCTATGAAATTATGGGTTGCCCCAATATCAACCAGTACCGTAACTCGCTGCCCCTATAGAAGTCCGCTGACTCTAAATGAATTATATCTAGGAGTGTCAGATAGGTTGGTGATGGTTCCTCCCTTCTCTTCCTCCAATGGGCGCCCCTCTCCATCTATGGTCTCCCCATCCGAATCATCCTGTTCATTACCAATAGCTACTTCATTCTTCTCTTCCTCGCCATCTAAGACCACCTCTATATAATGAACCTTCCCTTTCCCCAAAAGCTTGTGACCAGGATCCCAAGGTTCTTTGCAAGAGAAGCAAATCTTTTTCCTGCAAAGCTTGTTTCTAACCTCATCATCCATGTAATTCTTCTTTGGCAACTGTTTATGGAAAGGTTTCTTATCCTTTTTTGGTGGAAGTGGTTTGGGCTGAAATTTGTTTTTAGGAGTTGAACTCTCCATATTACGAGCCCTCTTGACTGCATCCTGTAAAGTGATTGGATCAAATGCCTTGCCCCAACCACAAAGAGGTTCTGACAATCTCTCCATAAACAGAACAATCAACCTATGCTTAGATATATCTATCACCATAACCGAGATTTTTTGGAACTCTGATATGTATGAGTCAACTGACCCCACCTGTCTCAACTGTGCCAACTCTCTGAAATGCAGTTCAAGATCCTTCTTGTCAAACTTGTCAATCAACCTTTGGGTAAAATCAGCATATGATGTGATACTAGCATGCCCCAATGTGACCAATCTATGATACCACCACTCATGCGCTTCTCCATCTAGATGCAATGTGGCATACTTAATAGCTTTAGTTTCTAACATGGGATTAAGCTGAAATTATGTATCTAACTTCTGCATCCATGAACGTGTAGTGCATCTACGAGAACCATCATAGCTTTAGGAATAATCAACTTGCCTACCTTACACTGCAAATCCTAATTAGAACCATGTCCCCTATCTCCTCGAGGCCTATTCTTGTACTCAACTTGGCAAAAATCAGCTAAGGACATAGCTGCATGGAACTCCTCTCCCAATGATTGGTATTCCCTCAAATAATTTGCAAACCATTCACCAACTTCCTGCTGTCCTGGTTGTCCTTTGGGTGGTGCCTCTATGAAGTTAGGCATTAAGAGCCTATGTGTAGTTCTGCTCGCTGCTCTGGAGTAATTAATAGCTGGAATTTCAATGTTACTTGCTTCTCCATTGTTGCCATTGGTACCATTACGCCTTTACCCGTATTTCCATAATTGCCATTGCCATTGTTACCTATGCTATTGTTGTTGGTATTGATAGTTTGCATCATTTGAGTCATTAACTGGACTACCTGCTGCTGCCCTCTTGCCAAATCATTTAAAATCTACATAGTGCTTGGATGTTGTGGATCATTCTTGTCACCCATATTGTCTTAATTTTGCACCATAACATTGCATAAAATAATTAACAGAGTTTTATATTTTCCAGTATTTCAATAGCTTACAACAGCAGTAACATAATTGTCTAATCCTCAATATTTTAATACAAAATATGCTGACATGTCAATGAAAATATCAGAAATTCCTTTTCAACACTTCCTTAACCTCTTCCCTCAGCTATATGGCTCATAGCAAATGGTATGGAAACCTTGAAAGGTTGATACAATTCCTATGAGGGATAGCAGCTAGGAATAACTTTCCTTAAGGCAGCAAATGTCTTTTCTTCCCACATTAAGGCAGTTTTATTGTCTAAACGCCCCTCTTTGACCCAGATCAGCATTCCAAGTAAGATATGAGGCAGCAAGGAGAGCAGCAAATGGATTGGAATGTGCTGCCAAGATGAAACTCCTTTATCAACTCCCTTATTGGCAACTTCATGGCACAGTATGAGGTAGTCAAGCTTGTACAGCTCCTCTTTTTAGCAAAATAATACGGCAATACCATATGATAAGATAGTACATCTAGTGAACTTTATCAGCAACTAATAAATGATACCATTTTTAAGCCCATTCACTCTGCCATTTTTTAGGTATTGCATCCATCAATTGTCTGAAACTACCAATAGAGGAAACACCTTCAAACTCGGAGAATAATAAATTTTTGTTTGCCTGCAAACCTCCAAAAATTTATAAAAACTTCAATAGTTCATGCTTCCCTGTGAAAACTATGTAATTCCACTTGCAACCAGCTAGGGAAGATATTTCACCACTGGAACTGATTTCCCTTAGGGTTTTTGTCCTAGGGTTTTGTTGCAACAAGAAGCTCCAAATCCACAATAGAGAAAATAAAGTAAGCATGAGCAAATGATCTCCCAAATTCTCTTTTATATTTTCCCGGATGAACCTTTTTAAATTCCACTTATAAGCTCAATAATAAAGTGACTTTTAATAATTCTTTTAATTTTCACGAAAGTCACTTTATTAAATTAATTAAAATAAAAATCTCAGTAAAATGTACTTTATTGGATAACTTTAAATTAATTAATTTAGTTTATTCCCTCATGTCCTGAAATTAGCCTACGGGAATAAAATAGGCTAAACGATCACTTCTGGCTACTCCTCAGAAGGGGACATTACAAACAAGAACAACCTCACTAGGGAACCAATATCAAGAGGTTCCAACGAAGGATGCCCTTTGTTCTATATTAGTACTTGACATTTGTAATTATATCTAATCTCCTATTTATTTTGTAATTTTAAAATTTTTCCATGGCATAAAGACCAACTTCATGTTTTCAAATTTTTATTTGATTTGTTAATGGATGATAGCTTCAATCAGATATGAATGACAGTGATGCAAATGTCATTGTTATTCATAAGTGATCGAAATTATCTTACTTCTAAAGGAAACACTTAAATCGAAATTATGAGCATTTATATAAATTCGTTCATTCCCGTGATTTTATATTCTGCATCTGTTTGAAATCGAAATCCTCCTTCAGTCACCCGCCAGCATGTAGAAGGGTGCGTATGTGTTAATACATACATAACAAACAACATTAGTTTGTAGACTACCCGCGTGCAAAGGGACGTGGAGACACGTCCTCTCAAGGGACGCATCCCTTGGAGGCGGGCCTCTCCACATATAAATAGGAGTTCCGAACATTGATTGTAAACATAGAAATCAGATAATGTTCTGCAATCAGCACATTCACATTTAAACAAGAAGATTTGGAAATCGCAGTTAGAGAAAATCTGGAAATTTCACTTTGATTTATAATTATCCTACACAAAAATTCGAACTTAGTTTTGCTCTTAGGTATTAAGATCTTTTATTTGAGAACAGATTTGATTACATTTACATGGTATCAGAGCCACGTCGTGCGAATCCAAATCAAATCTAAAATCAGATTGCTCAAAAGAAATTCGTATTTTTTAAATCGAATTCACATTCTTCATAATGTCAACTATGATCAGATTTGAAGATCGTCTTGCAAGAGCAGATAACTTTACATCATGGAAATTTAGAATCATGATGATCCTAAAAGAGAATAAACTAGACTCACTTGTGAGAGAAAATGAAAGGGAACCTGAGTCTGAACCTGAGAAAAGTCAATAGATTGAAAACAATGAAAAGGCCACGAAAATCCTTGTAGATGCAGTGAGGGATCATATAGTGCCTATCTTAGCAAAACATGAAACTACATACCTTATGTACAAATCTCTTGAGAGTACTTATGAGATCAACAACACTTGTAGGACTTTAGCATTAAAACGTCAAATCAACAATGCCCAAATGAACAAAGGGGAGTCCATTAATGCATACTTCATGAGGATTATTGAACTTAGGGATAAATTATCCACAATTGGATATCAGATTGACAACAAAGAGTTAACCCTAATTGCACTAGGAGGCCTACCAAACTCATGGGAGTCATTTGTTCAAGGAGTAAGTGCGAGATCTAAACTCCCTAAATTTGATAGGCTAAGAACTGACTGCCTTCAAGAAGAAACAAGACTCTCCACTAAGGAAAATAAACAAAAGAACATAGATGAAGACATTCATGTACTCAACACAACGTCTAATAAAAGGAACAAGAAAAACTCCTACAAGAAAGGATATTTTAAAAGAAAGAGAAATTCCAATGGAAAGGAATCTTTTAAAAAGAAAGACATCTCTCAAGTACAATGCTTTAGATGTGATCAATATGGTCACTATGCAGTGAAGTGCCCTAACAGATCTAAACAACAAGCATCCTTTGCCAAAGTAGGAAAGACAAATTCAGATCATGAATCTGAAGACCTTGTGTTCTAAAAAGACAAATGGACTTAGAGTTATCCTTATGGGTGGGAAAATTCTAGCATGGTCTAAAACTCAACCATTAAGAAAAACTATTGGTGTAAGATTAGGGTACCTTTTATGCACCTAAGTCTAAAACCATCCCATGGAGGAACTTGTAAAAAGTTGTGTCTTAGACAAAAAAATAAAACTTTAAAAGCGTACAATAGAAACCTACATCTTAAGGAACTCTGCATGAGTGCTGGAATTAAGAGGGAGTTCTCAAGTTGTTTGACCTAAACATTATAACCATTCAAAAGGTCATGAAGTACGAGTAAGACAGAAACCTATTTCCCTAGATACCTGAATTGGAACCTGCTCCTGAGATTCAGAGGGAGCATTCTGAGGAAATGCCACTTGAACCTCCTACCACTTCAAATAAGGATACAAATGACATCAGCAGAAAGGGACCACTTTGGGCCAGGAAGATGATCAAAGAAGCAGAGGATCATGCAGCACCTAAAGGAACGTTCAAGGAGAGTAAAAGACCCAAACGGTTCTCTAGCTATGTTGCTTTAATGAACAACATCATAAAACTCTAAACCCACCAGTGTTACAGAAGCCTTCAGACTTCAAGCTTGAAAGGATGCAATGACGGAGGAATATGAAATCACTTTGGTTTTTCACAAAAGATGGCATTGATTATGAAGAAACATTTGCACCTGTTGCCCGTTACACATCAGTGAGAGCAATATTAGCCATCGCAGCAGCCAAAGGTTGGAAGGTCCACCAAATAGATGTGAAAATTGTCTTCCCGAATAGAACCATTGAAGAGGAAGTCTACCTAGAACAGCCTGAAGGTTTTGTGATAAATAAATCTAAACTCACATGTGTGCAGGCTCAAGAAAGCTCTCTATGGACTTAAACAGTCTCCCAGGGTCTGGTATGAAAGAATTGACAGCTATCTCTTGGGATTAGGATTTTCCAAGAATGATGCTGACTCCAATCTATACTTCAACGTAATCAAAGGTGATATGCTTATAATTATTTATATATATTGATGACCTGCTAATAACAGGAGAAGATCACCTCATTGCTCAAGGGAAACAAGATCCAATCTCTGAATTTGACATGAAAGACTTGGGTATTCTTCACTACTTCCTCGGTTTGGAAGTATGGCAGAAATCAGAAGGTATTATACTAAATCAAGGGAAGTATACTTTTGACATTCTGAAAAAATTTGGAATGTTGGACTGTAGACCAATGTCCACACCCATGGAAACCAACCTACACAAATTGAAAGAAGCAGCAGCAGAATCCAAATGTGCAGATCCGACCCTTTACAGATAGATGATTGGATCCTTAATGTATCTAGTTAACACCAGACCTGATATTTGCTATGCTGTAAATGCCCTTAGCCAGTTCATGTGTGAACCGAAGGAAATTCACTTGATGGCTATAAAACATATCTTTAGATATCTTCAAGGCACCATTGGATATGGGCTTCATTACAAGAATGATCCATTAGATCTACATGGGTACTCAGATTCAGATTAGGCTGGAAGTGTAACTGATCGGAAAAAAAAAGCACTTTAGGATGTTGTTTTAGTTTGGGATCAGCTATGATCTCCTGGATTTGTAGAAAACAATCGTCAATTGCACAGAGCTCAACAGAAGTTGAATATATTGCAGCCTCAATGGGTGCAAGAGAAGCAGTGTGGCTTCGCAAATTGATTGTGGGACTCTTTGGTGAGCCCTTGAATCCTACAATCATTCATTGTGATAATCAGAGTTGTATAAAGCTCTCTGTGAATCCTGTCTTTCATGACAGATCTAAACACATTGAGATCCCCTATCATTATGTAAGAGATATGGTGGAAAGGAAAGTGATTCAGTTGGAGTATATTAGTACAAATGATCAAACTGCAGACGTTCTCACCAAGCCTCTCTCCCGGATCAAGGTAGAGCACTTCAGGAAGAAACTTGGTATGGTTGAAATGTAATTTGTTATTTATGTTTGAAATACAAATTGTTTATAAATTGTACTAATATATAAAGATGTTTAATGTGTGTTGGCGTAAGAACTAACACCTCTGGAGTGTGAGTTTGTACGGACAGCTATGCACACTACGTAATGAGTGCTCTTCAAATTAGGAGGGGAAGCTCCCTCGTTGTGCTGGAATGCATGAAATAGAAAACTAAACTAATGTCCTATCTTTTTGTTCTCAGCTGGTAGAGGCACAAGGTTAAGAAAACCTAGAACGTTGCAGCTAAGTATTTTCTGGTTTCGCAGATCATGTAACTACAACTAAGCTAACTTCTTTAATATCTATCCAATTTCCTCAAGAAACAGAGCATGAGGAAATGGAGCAGGAATGTATTGTACGATAAACTCCAGGTGCGGGCTCACAACATGAAGGCAAGGTAGGCGCAACTATTTGCTAATCCGGGAAGAAGTTTATTAAAACAAACAAATGAACGGTAAACCTGGTACAGCTTCACAACATGAAGGCAAGGTAGGCGCAACTATTTGCTTGGCTGAATGAGTCTACTATAACACACATCATACGATAAGCTTTGAGTACAGTTTCGCAACATGAAGGCAAGGTAGGCGCAACTATTTGCTCTTCTGAATAGGCTTATAATCAACAAAACAAAAGGTAAGCAACTGGGACAGTAGATTGTATAGACGCAACACGCATGCAATAACGATCAAACCAGCAACCCCATTTAACTAAGGTCGAATAAACACCATAACAATAACATGAAGGCAAGGTAGGCGCAGCAATTTATTATAACAGTAATTACTCTTTGAACAGATACAATAATAGCAATACTACAGGCAAGGTAGGCGCAGCATGTATGCTATCAAGCAAAAGTTCCATTACAAATGAGCTTAAAGCTCTTATTTATAGACTTCAAGATGTAGGCAACCCTAAAATCACCTTGAGTCAACTAAAGTCTTGCAATGCATGCAAGATCTTATTCCTAAACCCTAATTGAATGAAACTATACATTTAACTGGGAAACTATCATCAGTTAACTGAAACATCTAATCTAAATGGACAAGGTGCAACATGCACGTCCTTATTGAAAGCAAGTCAATTGGAATGTTATCATCAGTCAACTAAAAAATCTAATCTAATCTCCAAGTATATGTAGATATTTCCAAGAAAGACATGGCATGCAATGTGTAACAACCAGTTAACTCGGAAAGAAGCCTCGAGTTTAACTCCTGTGTCTAATGTCTATCTTGGAAAAGGTGGGACGCCTTAACTGAAGTCTACTGCCCTGATCTTGAGAAATTAACCCATCTACGAGGTCGTTGACTGCATCTCCATCTGGGGAACTGAAGCTCTGGCGAAGAATCCTATGTTTGTGCAGCATGTCTTCTCCATTAGTCATCTGACACTGGAACTCACCCTTTCTCCTGATTGCCTCATCAAACAATGTTGACATGGTTGTAAGCTGATTCATCTTACAGCCAACGGTCTCACCACTGAAAATACCGTGAATAAGTGCTTGGAGCTCTAACTGGATGTCAGCAAGCTCAACATAGTCACCACCCACACGCTGATATACACATGGTAATTGAGACACAAAGTCTCTTATATAGCGGAGTGCACTAGTAACATGCTCTCTGCTCTCAGCCACCTCAGATGCTATCTTTCCTTCTATCTCTGCCTTGAAGATCAACTGTGTTCTCCAAATGTAGACCTCTTCTTTATCTTCTGCCTCTGTGACTGAATCAAATGACATTCCCAAGTTGGCAATCAGAATCTCATCCCTGGGTCTACTAATGGCCAAATCACGTTCCTCATCTTGAAGTCATAGACGAAGCTCACGTGCATTATACCGCAATTGATACAATTCTGTAAGTACAAGGCGGCCTCTAGCAACAAACTCCTCTTCCCATTCCTCCAATCGCTTACCATATGCAACCAAGAGATCAATCTGACCCTGCTCTGCTGGTGGTTCTAACATATGTGGAAGCGCGGTGACAACATCCCCTGTCCTGTGTACAAGGCTAGAAATGTACTGGCGAAGCTGCTGTATTTCAGCCTTGAGAGCTGATTTATCTTCACCATCTTTCACCATCCTATCCTTGGCACTATCTGTAGCAACCTGTAGGAGATCAATATCTGTCTGACGAGTACTCTTACCGAAATGAACTGTGATAACTTCGAAGTCTTGAGCTTCCATCTCGTCTAGACTCTTATCTTCTAGAGGTGCAGCAGTCTCAACCATGAATTCCTTATCTGCACTTCTCCCAATATGTATCTGTTTCTTGATCCTCTTTTCAGGCACATCTTGGTGGTCATGATCAAAATCTGAATGATCAAGTATGTAAGATGGTTGTCTCCTTTTTCTTCCCAGTTGACTCTCAAGCCAAGATGAATCCCGACTAATCCCACTGGAATGATCTGTACTAGTCGCAGGAGGATCTGATGAATGTGAATGTGTAAAAGAATCGCTGCGAGGAGGTGAATCCATGTCCAAATCAATGTGAATTGGAATGGGAGGCTGCTCTAATGGTGTCGGTGACGGCATACGGGGCTGAACCTCAAGCTGTGGAGAAGTCTGAATAACTTCTCTGACTGGCTCTACATGTGGAATCGCAACAGATGCTTTTCCCTTCGAATTACTAGGCGCTGGATTCTTTTTAGGAGGATTACTCCTCTTCTTCTGCTTAGGTTTTGAAGAAGAAGGCAATACAAGTCCTTCTGGTGGCGGCTCTGCTCTAGGCATGGATGCCTTTCTCAACCTTCTGCTTTCTAAATAAAGCGTACTATTTTGGATGACCCTGCTCGATCTTTCCTTTACTGATGTGAACTCTTTGGCATACCAGTTCACTAACGGCAGTGGTTGTCCATCAACCTGCTCTCTGTAAAATTGAGGAAGTGTATCTCCCTCATCTTCTGTCAATCCTTCCACATCTTCCACCAAGAAAACAGAAACTTGTGGAAGAGAGAACCTGCTATAGCTACGTCTGCGAACCTTGAAATCATCCTCACAATTCACCCAATAATCTTCCATCGTAGGTTTGTGATAAGAGAGATTACCTAGGCGAGTTGCGTAATGACCCCAGGGATCATATGTGCGTGTATCCACCAGGTTTGAGTTTGCAATTTTCTAACTCTTGACCTGCAGTCTTAGCATCAACTGCCGTCTTACACCAATACATCCCGAATTGCAAAGGAAACTAAACAGCTGGTTTACGCTTGATGCGCAAACGTTTGTGAACTTCGTACAGCTGCCTCAGGAACTCCATGAATATTGTTTTATCCGAAGGATAACGTGGTAACATAGCTGGTTTTCCTGTGTATCCATAGACACGGATATAGGTGTATGTAGGGAACTGAATGTACCAATCTGCCCAATTCTTCATTGCTGCTCTAGCAACTGTCGAGATGCGAATATGCAACTCTCGGTCCAAGTTTCTCACTGTATAAGTCAAGAAAGCCTTTTGTACATGTTTAAAATGACTTTCAGCCTTCGTGAACTCAAGCTGGTCATAGTAACGATAGACTTTCTGTACACTAAGTATGCCCACCGTATTCAAACCATTAAACTGATTTTGATAAGCAATCAAGTACACCAGGTAAGAACACATGAAATTGATGCGCAGCTAGGAAACCGGTGATTTGCTCGTGAATAGCATCGCTGATGAAGGATGCCCAGTCATAATGCTCTTGTCCAGAGATGATTCTACCAATGATATAATACATCCACGGGTGAAATTTATTTGCATCTGCATGACCTGAGACACGATTAAGCAGTGTAATCAAAATATTGTATTCATCCTTACACTCGCCACGACCCAAGTTGTTTGGCAACTTGCTCTTCTTTTGTTTCAGCCACCTCTCTATCATCTTGTTTTGACACTTATCCAGTCCAGCATTGAATGCCTGCTCGCTCTGACTCATGGAAATAACCATCCCATCCGAATGTTGAGGAATATCCAGACTTCGCTCGATATCAAGGGGTTTGAGACTGCATATGACACGTCCATCTATTGACCGTATCTCTCGTGTAGCAGAATTGTAATGCTTGATGCAAGATATTACAAACTCCACGCAATGCACCAAAATAGGTATGGAACCGGCCTCAAGTAACCCGGATTGCTGAATATTCTTGATAACTGAATCCCTGATTTTGAGTGGATCCAAAACTACCTCCGGCAACACCTTATGTAGATCTGTATCAACTGTTCCGATGAAGTCGTGGGTTAAGACCGATTTGGTCTTGAATTCGAGCTGAGTGAACTGCATTCTGAAAAACTTGCCTGTTGACTGTGCACACGGCTATATTCTGACAACTTTTCTAGAAAGCCAAAAATAGCCTGCTGAGGCTAAAAATAGCTTGTCGGATGAGAATTTTTACGAAAAAATCTGAGATATGGGTTTTGTCCAGAAAATGATTCTAAGACAACCCAGAACGTCAGAAATGCAAAAATTTACCCTTTACTCAGCCATGCAAAAGAATTTCGGTTGAGAAAATTAAAGCTTCAAGAACAGATGTTCTGGAACAAATTTTCCTGAAAAATTCTGGCACATGGGTTTTGCTGAGAAAGCTCTTCTGAATCAACCCAGATATTTTGTTTTGCCAAAATCTGCCAACACTTCGAACATGCAAGAGAATTTAAGACGAGAAGATGGAAGAAATATAGAGAAGAAGAAAGATGTTTTTTAATTTTTATTTATTTATTATCTTCTTCTGTCAAAATCGCCACTCTGCCTTGAATCTGATGCTGAATCTGAACTTGTACCTGCAAAAGAATATTTTATCACCTTCGAACTTGATCCTTTGATGAAAATTCGCCAATCTCTTTGAAGAAATTCGAACTTTCAAAGCTGTGTGAATGATGAAAGGCGCCATGCTTGTTTAAATAAACAATTCGTACCATCATGCATGCATAATGCAACCCTAATTTAGAAAAAAGAATTTGATTGGCTTCTCTCTAGTTGAACTGCCACTGTCTCTGAGTCTTTAGACTAAAAATAATATCTTAATTTTAAAACATGCAAAAAACTAAAAATGGCGCCAATATCTATCTTTGAAGAAATTCGTCACTTTTCAATGCTCTGCATGCAAAATATTTTTTTTTTTCATTTTTTGCCAAAAATAGCATCTTGTTGTGTTCAACACACTTCCCTGATTCCAAAAAGTCAAATTTTGATCTTTTAGGCTTCCATTTGCAAGAGTTATGAGATTTTTGAGAATCTCCTATTTTGTAGCTGACTGCAAAGTTACAACTGACCCTATTCAACTCTAATCTCTGGATGATTGAATGATCCTGCGACCGTGCTGAGATATCCACCGCGAAGCTTGCATGACAAGGATGAAATGTCTGCTGGGAGCAACAACTGCTAAAATCATCATATGATACCTTAGAAAATTAGGCGCCTCTGATTAAATTGATGTTTTGATTCCAGACTTAGTCATTTCTTCATATTGCCTTCTGATGCTTCAAACTGCCGCTAACGGTGAATGATGAACCCCACTGACTGAATAATGGATTCATTGCATGACTAGAAGTATTCTGCATCCAATGACTGTATGTGAGGGATCTGAAAATTGTATTAAGAACCCCAAAAGAATGAGCGTCCCTATTCTGTGATAGCTCAAACACCATTTTGACAAAAGTGTGATTTTCATCTGAACACCATACTTTGACCCTTGATACCGGGAACTGGAATGTTCCGATACGCGTGCCGCCTGTCTTGCTGTACAGTTTGGTCAACTTGCAAGAGATGTTCTTGGAGACGACGAAGCCAAAAAATTGCTTTTAAGGCCTCTAAAAGAAAATCGCCTTTTTCAAAGAAAATAATATTCTTACACTTAGTCATTTTTTGAACTGCCTTCAATCAGCTCTTCTTCACAGCATTATCATCTTGACCTCGCACGTACGAGCATTCGCCAAATCCCGGAGGCTGTCGGCTAGACTCGTTGGATAGCTTGAGTAATTGCACACAAGTCTTGTGAAGACTGTAATTGCAAATAACCCCGTCTGGCAGGCCTAAAGGAGAATCGCCCCTAGCCTACAGCTGTGCAGCTTTGTGTAGCTACGCTTCACCATCCTCTGTTTTACGTGCTCGGTAGGACCTCTATCATAGTTACTCAGAACATCGGATCGTCTTGTGAACGGATACACTGCAAAACTGAACTGAGCTGGAAGAGATCTCAGGAAGACCTCAATTGCAAATTCAACCATCAAACAGGTCTTATTCAGGATCGCCCCTGGGCTACAGGGGAGCGGATTTGCATTCTGAAAAACTTCTTCTAACATGTATCCTGCCTGCAATTTCCACTTCTAACGCTGATAACTGGATTTCTATACTGGATACGCTTTCGCTTGATAGCTCGTTGAAAAGCCAAACTAATTCTGCAAAGACTGAAACCATCAAAACACACATGCATCTAGATCTGGGCCTTCAAAAAGAAAATCGCCCTTGGGCTAGAAGGGAGCGGATCTGCATTTCTAGACTGCCTCCTTGATGAAAACACTCTTCGTAACCTCTGCTTCTGTCTTCGTTTGCCGGAGTTCTGCAACTCGGATGATCCTGCTTCATGGCTAATCGGAAAGCTGACTGAAAACTGAACATAATGAATGTATCCTTCATCCAAAACACTCAAATCTTGACCTTCAAATGGAAGGGCGCCCCTGGGCTACAGGGGAGCGGATTTGTTTTGAATTCATTGATTTTCACCATTTTATGCTTTGCAAACGCTGTATCCATCCCTGCGGTTGACCATGTCGAAGCGTTGTGACTGCTGAGGTGTGTGGATGACTATACTTCATCATTTTCACATGTACGGACACTATAAAGTTGATTTGCACGTTGATTGCGCAAGTGTCTACTACGTTACATAGTGAAAAGTTCCCAGACTTAGAATATTTTAGCACTTTTTGCCAATCTGAAAATCCCCTCCATCAAAAAGCATTATTTCCAACATCTTTTATCGTAGAGCGTTCCTCTTTGAGTTTCAGGCTTAGATATTGATACCTGGTACTGGCCGACTGCCATTGATGACCCCGAAGATCCTAACTTTTCTCCTGAAAAAGTGAAAACTACCCACCAGCCTTAAACTGACTTTTAACTGAAACTGACTTCACCACTGTGATTGTGATGTGAAATAAGCCAATCAAAATTAATTTCAGCCAATTCTGACAAGTTCCTATTTTTTAGGGTTTCGAGCTAAAAATAGATTTCAGAAACCCTAATTTTCAAAATTTTCAAATTTTGCCAGTATCTTCCTGGCATCACACTGACTAAAAGCCCATACTTTATTTGCCCAAAAACTGAGTTTTGACCCCACTTTTACAAGGTTTAGACCATTTTAAGCAAAATGCCTTAATGAAGCAAAAAAATTCGGTTTGGGTACAACAATGTGTAAACTCTTTTGTCATGTGTGTGACTCCATGACTTTATGGGCCTACCCCTCCTGTGTACATTATCGAAAGGTGACGATCTTTCTGATAATGAACACTTGTATTTGACATTGTAAAGTGACGACTCTACAATGATAAACTATCATAATAGATATCATATGGCTTGATATCTATAAGACATGTCATGATAGTATCTCTTAGACACCTTGATGGATATCATGAGACTTGATATCTGAAGGTCATTGTGATCCATAAGAGATAATCATGGTGGATGATTATATCCGTGGATATGCCATGAACCATGGTAGACATCATGTGACTTGATGTCAGTGCACATACCATAATGAAGATATGTATGAAGAATGTCATGTGACTTGACACTTTCAGAAGCATATCATATCTTCTGATATCACGAGTTAGGTGATTCACTTTTGGAAGTTATTCTTCCTAGTTAAAGAGGGAGTGTTGAAATGATGAAAATGTGTTATGAAGAATGTCATGTGACTTGACAACTTTGAGAAAACATAACATATCACATGTAAAGGTGTTATATTGACTTATTTGACTTGAAATATCTTCCCTAGCTAAGAGGGAGTGTTAATGGATGATAGCTTCGGTCAGATATGAATGACAGTGATGCAAATATCATTGTCATTCATAAGTGATCGAAATTATCTTACATCCTATGATATTTCTAAAGGAAAAACTTAAATCAAAATTATGAGCATTTATATAAATTCGTTCATTCCCGTGATTTTATATTCTGCATCTGTTTGAAATCGGAATCCTCCTTCAGTCACCCGCCAGCATGTAGAAGGGTGCGTATGTGTTAATACATACATAACAAACAACATTAGTCTGTAGACTACCCGCGTGCAAAGGGACGCATCCCTTGGAGGCAGGCCTCTCCACATATAAATAGGAGTTCCGAACATTGATTGCAAACATAGAAATCAGATAATGTTCTGCAATCAGCACATTCACATTTAAACAAGAAGATCTGGAAATCGCAGTTAGAGAAAATCTGGAAATTTCACTTTGATTTATAATTATCCTACACAGAAATTCGAACTTAGTTTTGCTCTTAGGTATTAAGATCTTTTATTTGAGAACAGATTTGATTACATTTACATGATTCTATAGTGAATCTACCCTCATATAGAATAGAAATATTTGTTTGGATTGGAATATCTGCCTCATTTATTTCTGAAACAGGATACATGAAAAATATTGTGAATACTTCGGTTGTTTAGAAGGTTTAATCTCATTTAAATGGGTTTGTTTTCTTCCAAATTTGAACACAAACATAATAATTTGGAGATAATTTCAAAAAAACAATCACTTTGTTCTGACAACATTTGCAGAAAAGGCCATAGATGCATATAAAACCAAGCACCTATGAACTTCCCTTTCAAAGCAAGGTTGATCTTCCTATTGTTTCATTTGTATAGGCACATTTTCAAATTCTTTTTCATAATTTGGGTTCTCTTAAGATTGTTCTTGAAAATTATGCTCTGCTAGAACTATTGCTGAAATAGTAGTACAAATTCTTAATGTTTCAAAGCCAGCTAATAGCATTATTTTGGCAGATGCGATATGCAGTATTATACCACAACTCTACCATGTACGGCTGTTTAAATCATTGATTTTGCGTTATCAGATGTGAAACAATGAAGGTATACTGCCTAACATTTGTTAACAAATTCTGTTTGTCAATATGTTCATTGATAGTAAGCAAAACCATATTAAGAGATATCCATATTTGTGCAAAAAAAATTTCAAAAATTGCTTGTGAGTAAAGAATCAAGAAAATAATGGAGTTCAAAGACACATATTGCATAGGCTACTGCAATTTCTGGCATTGAATATGTCTTTCCTCATTCCAATAAAATGGTGTATTTCTTAACACAGTCTACAACAAGAAATTTGTCCATTGCCTTCTGACATGAGCAATCCATCAATAAATTATATAATCCATGAAAGCTGCATTTTACGTAGGAAAATGCAATTGTTGCAAGAATCACTCTTGTTCATTGACAAGTATCGCTTACCGCAGCATAATGTTTAGACATAAGGTGGTATTAATGTTTTATTAAATAATTTATAGAATATGAGTTATCATGTCCAATAATGCAATTAACTTACACAATGAAGTTACAACCGATATAACTTGCTCTCTCATAAACAATCACTCTTATTCATCTGATAAGTATCCCTTCCCACAGCATAATGTTTAGGCATTAGGTGGTATTAATGTTTTATTAAATAAATTATACAATATGAGTTATCATGTCTAATAAAGTAATCAACTAAGTTACAACTGATGTAACTTGCTCCTTCATTAATAAATAAGCATGCACACAAACATGTGGAGATTTTCACCCATCTTCTCCTCCTTAATCAAAGCCTTCAAAAAATATTCATTATGAGACCTTTCCAAAACCCTTGCAAATATAATAAAATTGGTCCGAATTGTTGGAGGAGAGAGAACGTCCCAGACATTATACAATCAATCTACATTACTATTCAGATCACTGGTAGACATACAAGCAGGGTTGAGAAGGACAGACATCTACACAAGGCACGACAATTCAACATTTGCATAGAAAGAACAGACATCTTTGTAGAAACAGGTCCAAGCAAGGTAATTTGCAGGCAGACAGAACGACTGCAGGTAGACAGATTGGCTGCTAAAACAAAGTCAATTCTTTTTTAAAACATTGTTGGCAGGTCATGGGAGACAAAAACCAAGAAACACAATGCAAGAAAAGAGCAGACAGAAAGGCACAAGAACCTGTAGTCTGAAACCAGAATATTTATGTTTGTTGCTGTATAGATGTTTGAAAATAAAATAAGTGTAAGCAAACATTCTGTAATTTCTAATGCTGGAATACAAATGCACAAGCTTGTAAATTAAAACCAGTCCATTTAAACCCTTTTGTTGTTGGTAGTCATGAGACCTATGCCTGTCTTTGAGGTCTCTATCTATTGTCAAAAATGGTTAATATTCAAAATTTAGTACTACCTAACTCTTGTAACTCACCAACAAAAACAATAATGTTTGGAGTCACAAGATACAAATGATATATGAGTATCTAAACTATGACCAAAGTGATTTAGGTAAGGAAGTTAGACCCTCTATAAACACTGAAAGTTTTGACAAGCATCACAAAAAAGTGCTCTTACTCCTCAAACTATCTATCTTTGATGATCTCATACTCATGCCTGAAATGCCATTTTTGTTGTTATCTTATGGGCAAGTATGAAAAGTAAGCATCAAAGATCAGATGAGAATCATGCTTTGTATCTAGAGAATTTGTTGTTATCCACAATGTTGGCTGAACTGCAGTCCTTGTCCAAGAATCTGCTTTGGTTGAAATACCTTAGCAATCAATTATATGTCATACATAAAAAGGTATATGATGAAGATATGGTTGCTGTGGTGATGAATAATTTGCACCTTCCTATTATACATTTATTGAGTCGTTGAACCTATTGTCTGAGAAACAAAAGTTAACTTTTGAAAATGTCAATACATGTCTCTTGCAAAAGGAAAGGCAACAAACATAGTTAGGAATGCCACTTCAAAAGTGTTTTGCAACACAACATAAAGGAAAAAGCAAAGCACCTTCTGAGAAACAATTTGCGGAAGCATCACCTAAACCCAAAATGAAATGTTTCTACAACCATAAGCTCAGCCATGTCAAGAAGCAATGCCAAAAGTGACGATTTGGTTTGGCTAATAAGAAGTCAAAAAATAAAGCAAATGTGGTGGCTGATTAATGGGACCAATTTTTGGACATGAATTTATTTTGTTTTTGACAAGATGACAAAGAAATCATTGGGTGCTCATACTTTAATCCAAGTGCATTATGGCATTTCACTTGATGCAATGACTAGTATGTAAATTTTTCTATATTAATACTAATTCTAAACATCTTTAGGAGATGGTTGCTCTCACGTAGTAGTAGATAGAGGTGATGTTCTTGTTAGTCTCACTAGTGTTGTTAACTATATATTTTGGTATATTCTGTATGTCTTGGACCCACTTTCAAAAGCAATACCAAATGATGAAAACTCGTAGTAAAAAATGGAGTTTAATGAAGCATAAATATCTTGTAATTATTTTCAACATGTGAAAGCTAGACATAATTTAGCAACCTTCTTAGCTCACTGAAGATCAACAAAGTTTATCAAGCTTCTAACTCCATGTTACTCTTTGCATCACATGTAAATATTGCATGCCATATTGCTTTATTTGGTATGTGTATTTACTGACACCTAATGAGGAATTTACAGCACATATGATTGTGATCAACTCATGTCCTTTCTTGCTCTTCATGTACATGTTCATATCAATCTCATTTCTTGTCTTAATGAAGATTAAGATCAGATCGTCCAAAAACCTCACATAATTTTATTTTTCTGCAATGCAATATAATATGCATACCTTTCTAGAAGATAGAAATAAATAAACAGTAGAACTAGTTACACAACTTACTGAATATTTGTTTGAGCCAATTTGTCTCTCAAACACCCTGAAATAATATAAAAGGTAGAGGCCAAACACTAACTCTGGGGTCGATGAAAACACAAGAGCAGATGTGACCAACCTCCAAAGATGAAGCTTCCTCACAATTGCCTGACCACACGTATGCAAGGAGAACTATGTTATTTCTTGAATCACATCTATGAATAATACTTGGTATTAGAAACATTCTAAACATAAAACTGCCAAAAAATACAAAATATTGTTAAAGTGCATTAAAAGAACAGATAAATATGAGATGCAAATTTTCATGAATAAAAAGCCATATTTATCAAAACTGTTACCTATGATAGAAAAAAGGTTGTCATTCAACTTCAAGTCTAAGCATAGAATAAATTTAGTCTATAGTACAAGTCTGAAGACAATCCTTCCTTTTAGGTTTGGTTGCAGAAACGATTCTAGGCGTTGGAACTTTATGATTCCAAAGCAAAGTAATTGAAAAGAAACTTCAGAGGTGAAAGAAAACCTTAACCTGGCAAAACTATGATACCATAAACCCCAATCCTTCAATTAATACTGGGAATTTTAAAATGAATTATCATGTTCATCCTTACAAAAAACTAATTTCAAAATACCCAATATGTTCAGGAGTATCAAATCTTTCCAAGGAAAAACAAATGTTGAGAGTGTAATAGCACCTTTATATTTTTCTTGATCTAATATACAAATTCATCCTGTCATTGTTATTACAGATTATCTTTCAGTTCCTTTACTATGTACTTGCAGTAATAGCAGTCCTATATTGACTTAGTTACAGATGTGCAATAACTCACTCCTTACAGCATTTTTTTTTCCATTGCTTTCATAGGAACCTCCATTTTATGATAGTTTTTTTGATGTGACATCACTTTAAGGTCCTATCTAACCATTTAACTATAGAATTCTGCAATTTTCTGCCACAACAAAGCTGCCCCCAGACCCCTGCAAGGGGCGCTGCCCCTTGACCCCCATTGCACCCATTTGAATTACCAAGTATACTCCACGTCCGAGTTTGCAATGTACACTTCCAAGTTTGTCTACACGTCCTTGTCTACAATATCATCATCGGTTTGGCAAGTCTCTCCTAATGTTAGTTGATGTTTACTTGTCATCTAGAAGATGACTTTTTCTTTTGGGGGGGATGATGTAGTCGGTGTACAATGTCTATTATTATGTTTCAATAAAATTGATTATCCAACTATGTATTAATTGTTTCTATTAATTGGTTGTTGGCTTCAGGTAGTTATAAGCGCCGGTTGGTTGACGATTGTGTTCTTCTTGGCAACCAGCGGGTCCTTTAAATACATTGTGTATCATCAAGGAGAGTAGTATGATCTAGTCGGATCGAATTTGATCCTTGGCTGACCATCTCTAGTCTTCTTCTGTAATAATTTCATGTGCGAATAAAGATATATTTTACGCATATG
The DNA here is from genome assembly GCA_007115665.2 of Sequoiadendron giganteum. NCBI lineage: Eukaryota > Viridiplantae > Streptophyta > Pinopsida > Cupressales > Cupressaceae > Sequoiadendron > Sequoiadendron giganteum. The sequence goes on from CM021101.1 coordinate 585,366,578, forward strand.
GTATGCATTGTCATCTCTATTATTAATTCATGTACTTAATTTATCAGACAAAGTAGTAAACGCACACTGAAAACACTCAGTCAACACCCCAAAAGCTGATAAAACAACCCTAAACTGAAAATCGATTTAAAGTACAATCCAAAATGCTATTAAACACAACCCAAACTACTGAGAAACATCTTATATCAGACTAGTAGTCATACTGAAACATGTACAGGTCTGAAACAGAGACACAAGCTGCTAGTACAGCAAGTACAACACCACCTTTAAACACACAAACTTCGATAAAAACCTCTGAAAAGATCCAACAGCAACACCAAAATATTTAACATGTCAAAATACATCAAAAACATCTATCTTAGCAACAAACTAGAAATTCTTCACTTGCAGGCACAACTATGACTTCAAGATGAAATCACCAAATCCAGCTAGGAGGGTTTCCATCCTCGAAACTAGTATTTCTAGAGGGTTTTCGTCCTCAGAAATATTAGAAAACTCAAGTCTTACTCAAATCAAATGCAAATATGAAAAATGGTAACCCTTTTCTCTTCACAGCTCCTCCTTTTATAGTTTTTTCGCTACTTTTTTGAAAAAGTGTTTTTTTTTGTTTTTTCATTGCTTTTTCTAAAACACATGTTTTGCTTTTTCATTGCTTTTTTGAAAAAACACTTTTTTGCATTTTTCTAAAAATACCATTTTTTGGTTTTTTCAAAAAAAAATGGTTTTTTCTTAATAAAATAATATAAAGTGTTCTTATGACCACTTTTCATCACCTTGAGCCTAGCAACACTTTATCTGCACACTTAAAACACCTTTCTAAATAATTAAATGTAAGTTGCCAATTAAAATGTTGAAAGGTAACTTTTGACAACTTAATTATTTAATTTACTTTTCCCTTTTTGATGCCAATTAGCTTACGAGAAAATATGAGAAATAAGCTAATGGCCACATATTTTCTTACATGCAAGAAGGGGACATTACATGCACACATTTTGAGTGGCCTACCAAGGATAGTGAATAAATGTCTTATGAAATTCCACCAGCCAGCAATAGCAGATAATAAGTTAAAACTTGGCATACTTTTTGGTGAGAGCAACCCAACACATCTATGCTCAACACTTAAGGTGCACTTTTTTTATGCTTGAACCCTTATGAAGTTGTGCCTAGGACATAAAATATGGCAAAAGTGTCAAAATATGCACCAAACATGAAAGAATAGACTTCAATTGAAATGAAGTGCAAATATTGAGTGGCTTAACCACTAGTTTCCTCCACCCAACCATATAAAAAGTGGCAAAGTACTTAGTGATTTCCATCTAGGTGTGGAAGGCTGAAATAAAGCACACATTCTTGCTAGCTGTTGACAAGAAAGCGCAGACCAAAGTCTAAGCTATTTCTATGTTAGTGTTGTATTTTAGTTTATATATGATGGATATGGAAGAGAATCAAAACATGTGTGTTGGATTACAAATTAGTGCAATAGAATGCATAATACACAAATAATATAAACATTCATTTATACTTTCATTCATACATATATGAAATGCATCAACCTTCAACATCATGTGGTAAATATTTATCAGTTCCTCAATACATATTTGTCTCTCATACAATGTGCTCAAGATATCTCTTGTATATGTGTTACAATCTCTCAATATCTTCACATATTTGTCACTATTTCTCTCACCTCCATTTGTTACAAAGAAGATAAATGATGATACCAGAAATGAGCTCAGAAGAAAGAAACTTTATTTCTCATACAAAGAACCTTGGGAGTTCAGCCACAAATGTTGAGACAAAGACAAAATGATGTCAAAAAAAGAAAAAAGTTTCATAAAGAACCAAAAAAACAAATGATGGAACCTATATTGGAGATGAATGTGGTCAAGCACAATCTACTTGAAGAAGAAATGTGTTGTACCCAAACCAAATGTTTTACTTCATTAAGGCATTTTGCTTAAAATGGTCTAAACCTTGTAAAAGTGGGGTCAAAACTCAGTTTTTGGGCAAATCAAGTATGGGCTTTTGGTCAGTGTGATGTTAGGAAGATACTAGCAAAATTTGAAAATTTTGAAAATTAGGGTTTCCAAACCCTGTTTTTAGGTCAAAACCCTAAAAAATAGGAACTTTTCAAAATTGGCTGAAATTAATTTTGATTGGCTTATTTCACATCAAGATCACAGTGGTGAAGTCAGTTTCAATTAAAAGTCAGTTTAAATCTGGTGGGTAGTTTTCACTTTTTCAAGAGAAAAGTTAGGACCTTCGAGGTTGTAAATGGCAGTTGGCCAGTACCAGGTGTCAAAATCTAAGCCTGAAACTCAAAGCAGAACATTCTAGGATGAAAGATGCTGAAAAAGATGTTTCTTGACAGAGGGGATTTTTAGATTGGCAAAAAGTGCCAAAAATATTCTAAGTCCGGAAGTTCTTCACTATGTAACGTAGGAGACGCTTGCGCAATCAACGTGCAAATCAACTTTACGCATCCGTACATGTGACAATAGTGAGATGCAGTCATATACACATGTCCACAATGGTGATATCTCGACATGGTCAACCTTAGTAGCTGATGTTGTGTTTACAGAGTACGAAATGATGGAAAATATGAAGTTCAGAGCAAATCTACACCCCTGTAGGCCAGGGGCGCCCTTCCATTTGAAGGTCAACATCCAGCTGCTTTGGGTTGCGAATACATTCATTCTCTTCAGTTTTCAATCAGCTTTCCGACTAGCTATGGAGCCAATCTGTCTGAATTGCAGAACTCTGATGAACGAAGGCAGAAGCAAGCAAAACGAGGAATATACACATCATGGAGGCAGTCAAAGAAAGCAGATCTGCACCCTTGTAGCCCAGGGGCACCCTTCTTTTTGAAGGCCCAGATCTGAATGCATGTTCTTGCTGATAGTTTCAGTCTCTTCAGAATCAGTCTGGCTTTCCGATGAACTATCAAGCGGAGGCATACATAGTACAGAACTCTGGTTATCAGTGTCGGAAGCTGAGACTACAGGCAGGATGCATGTCACAAGAAATTGCCAATTGATGGTTTCAGCGCCCCTATAACTCAGGGGCGCCCTTGAATATGACTTACCAGATGAATGAATTTGTAGTTGAGGTCTTCCTGATGCACCAGTTCGCAAGACCATCCAACATTCTGAGTAACCGTGACAGAGGTTCTACCAAGCACGTAAAACAGAGGATGGAAAAACGTAGCTACACATAGCTGCACATCTATAGGCTAGGGGCGCCCAACCTTTAAACCTACCAAATGGGGTTATTTGCATTTGTAGTCTTCACGAGACTTGTGCGCGATTACTCCAGCTATTCAACGAGTCCAGTCGTCAGCCTCGGGGATTTGGCGAACGCTCGTACGTGCGAGGTCAAAGTGGTGATGCTGAAAAGTGAGAATGATTGGAGACAACCAAGAAATGACTAAGTATGGCAAGTACTCATCTCCTCGAAAAAGACGCCCTTCTCTTTGAGGCCTTAGAAGCAGTTTTTTGGCTTAGTCACCTCCAAAGACAGACGGCACACGAATCAAAGCACTCCAGCTCCCGGTATCAGAAGTCAAAGTATGGTGTTCAGACGAGAATCACACTTTTGTCAAAATGGTATTTGTGCCTTCACAGGCCAGGGGTGCCCATCTTTTTGGGGTTCCTAATACAACTTGCAGATACCTTACATACAGTCATTGGATGCAGACTACTTCCAGTCACGCAATGAATCTACTATTCAGTCAGCAGGGTTCATCATTCACCGTCAGCGGCAGTTTGAAGCATCAGAAGGCAATACGGAGAAATGGCTCGAATCTAGAATCAGTGCATCAATTTAATCAAAGGCACCTAATTTTCTAAGGCGTCAGATGTTGATTTTAGCAAATGCAGCGCCCAGCAGACATTTCATCCTTGCTATGCAGGCTTCGCAGTGGATATCTCAGATCAGTCACAGGTTCACTCAGTCACTTGGAAAACAGAACTGAACATGACCAGATGTAACTTTGCAGTCAGCTATAAAGTAGGAGATACTCAAAAATCTCATAACTCTTGCAAATGGACGCCTAGAAGGTCAAATTTGGACTTTCTGGAATCAGTGAAGTTTGTCGAGCACATCCAGACGCTATTTTTGGCAAAATGATTAAAATAATATTTTTGCATGAAAAGCTTTAAAATGGCGATTTTCTTCAAGAGATAAATATTGGCGCCTCTTTTAGTAATTTGCATGTTTCAAATTAAATGTTATTTTTAGTCTGGGACTCAGAGTCAGTGGCAATTCAGCTGGTAAAGGGCCAATCGAATTCTTTCTTCTAGTTAGGGTTTTAGTATGCAGTCATGCATAATGGTACGAATTTGTTTATTTAACCAAGTATGGCACCATTCCTCATTCACACAGCTTACAGAATTCGAATTTCTTCAAGAGATTGGCGAATTTTTATCAGATAATCAAGTTCGAAGGCGACATAAATATTCTTTTGCAGGTACAAATCCAAATTCAAAGCAAAGTGGTGATTTTGAAAGAAGACAAAAATAATAAAATAATAAAATACGTCTTTTTCTCTTCTAAATTCTTCCATTTTCTCGTCTAGATTCTCTCACATGTTCGAAGAATTGGAATTTTTTGGCGAAACAAAACAACTGAATTGATTTAGAACGATCTCCTCAGCAAAACCCATGTGCTAGAATTTTTCAGGAAAATTTGTTCCTGAACATCAGTTCTCGAAGCTTTAATTTTCTCAACTGAAATTCCTTTGCATGGCTAAGTAGAGATCGAATTTTTATATTTTTGACGTTCTGGGTTGTCTTAGAATCATTTTCTGGACAAAACCCATACCTCAGAATTTTCCATAAAAATTTACTTCCGATGAGCTATTTTTAGCCTCAACAGGCTATTTTTAGCTTTCCAGAAAAGTTGTTAGAATATAGCCGTGTTCACAGTCAACAGGCGAGTTTTTCAGAATGCAGTTCACTCAGCTCGAATTCAAGACCAAGTCAGTCTTGACTCATGACTTCATCGGAACAATTAATACGAATCTACATAAGGTGCTTCCAGAAGCAGTTTTGGATCCACTCAAGATCAGAGATTCGATAATGAAGAACATTCAGCAATCCGGGTTACTTGAGGCCGCTTCCATACCTATCTCAATTCATTGCGTAGAGTTTGTAATGTCTTGCATTAAGCATTACAATTCTGCTACACGGGAGATACAATCAGTAGATGGGCGTGTCATATGCATTCTCAAACCCGTTGACATCGAGCGAAGTCTGGGTATCCTCAACATCCAGATGGGTTGGTCATTTCCATGAATTAGAGCGAGCAAGCATTCAATGCTAAATTGGATAAGTGTCAGAGTAAGATGACGAAGAGGTGGCTGAAACAGAAAAAGACCAAGTTGCCAAACAACATAGGTCGTGGCGAGTTCAAGGATGAGTATGGTATTCTAATTACACTGCTTAATCGTGTCTCAGGTCATGCAGATGCAAACAAATTTCACCCATGGATGTACTACATCATTGGTTGAATCATCTCTAGGCAAGAGCATTATGACTAGGCATCCTTCATCAGCGATGCTATTCACGAGCAAATCACCGGTTTCCTAGTTGCACACCAGTTTCATATGTGTTCCTACCTTGTGTACTTGATCGCCTATCAGGGTCAGTTTAACAGGTTGAACACGGTGGGCATCCTAAATGCACAAAAGGTCTATCATTATTATGATCAACTTGAGTTCACGAAAGCTGAAAGTCATTTCAAACGTGTGCAGGAGGCTTTCTTGACTTATGCAATGAGAAACTTGGACCCGAAGTTGCACATTTGTATCTCAGCAGTTGCTAGAGCAGCAATGGAAGGTTGAGCAGACTGGTACATTCAATTCCCTACATACACCTATATCCGTGTCTATGGATACACAGGAAATCTAGCTATGCTACCACGTTATCCTTCGGATAAGACAGTGTTCATGGAGTTTTTGAGGCAGCTGTATGAGGTTCACAATCTTTTGCGCCACAAGCGTAAACAGGCTGCCAACTTTCCTTTGCAGTTCGGAATATATTGGTGCAAGACAGCAGTTGATGCTAAAGTTGCAGGACGAGTTGGAGAATTGCAAACTCAAGTACCTGGTTGACACACGCACATATGATCCTTGGGGTCATTACGTAGCACACCTTGGTAGTCGCTCTTATCACAAACCTACATTGGAGGACCACTGGGTGAATTGCGAGGATGACTTTGAGGTACGCAGACGCAGCTATAGCAGGTTCTCTCTTCCACAGATTTTTGTCTTCTTGGCAGAAGGAGTGGAAGGTTTGTCAGAAGATGAGGGAGATGCACTTCCTCAATTTTATAGAGACCAGGTTGATGGACAACCACTGTCATTAGTGAATTGGTATGCCAAAGAGTTCTCATCGGTGAAGGAGAGGTCGAGCAGAGTCATCCAGAATAGTACGCTTTATCTAGAAAGCAGAAGGACCAAGAGGGTATCCATGCCTAGAGCAGAGCCGCCACCAGTGGGAGTTGTACTACCTTCCTCGTCAAAACCTAAGCAGAAGAAGTGGAGTAACCCTCCTAGAAAGAATCCAGCGCCTGGTAACTCAAAGGGAAAAGCACTTGTTGTTGTTCCACATGTGGAGCCTGTCAGAGAAGTTGTTCAGAGTTCACCACAGCTTGAGGTTCAGCCACGTATACCGTCACCGACACCAGAGCAGCCTCTAGTTCCAATTCACATTGATTTGGACATGGACTCACCACCTCGCAGTAACACCTCTACACATTCACTTTCATCAGATCCTCCTATGACTAGTACAGATCATTCCAGCGGGATTAGTCGGGATTCGTCTTGGCTTGAGAGTCAACTGGGAAGAAAGAGGAGACAGCCATCTTATGTTCTTGATCATTCGAATTTCGATCATAATATAGATGTGCCTGATGAAAGGATCAAGAAACAGGTTCATATTGAGAGGAATGCAGGTAAGGAGATTGTCATTGAGACTGCTGCACCTCCAGAGGATAAGAGTTTGGACGAGATGGAAGCTCAAGACTTCGAAGTGATCACAGTCAACTTCGGTAGAATTACTCGTCAGACGGACATTGACCTCGTACAGGTTGCTACAGATAGCGCAAGGGATAGAATGGTGAAGGATGGAGAAGATAAGTCAGCCCTCAAGGCTGAAATACAGCAACTTCGCCAATATATTTCTAGCCTTGTATACAGGACAAGGGATGTTGTCGCCGCACTTCCAAATATGTTAGAACCACCAACAGAACAGGGTCAGCTTGATCACTTGGTTGCATATGGCAAGCGGTTAGATGAGTGGGAGGAGTTTGTTATTAGAGGCCGCCTAGTACTTTCAGAGTTATACCAGTTGCGGTACAATGCACGTGAACTTCATCTAGAACTTCAAGATGAGGAGCGTGACTTGGCTATTAGTATACCCAGGAATGAGATCCTGATTGCTAACCTGGGGTTGTCGTTTGACTCAGTCACAGATGCACAAGATAAAGAGGATGTCTATACTTGGAGAACACAGTCGATCTTCAAGGCTAAGATAAAAGAAACAATAGCATCAAAGTTGGCTGAGAGCAGAGAGCATGTTACTAGTGCACTCCGCTATATAAGAAACTTTGTGTCTCAACTACCATGTCAGTATCAGCATGTGGGTGGTGACTATGTCGAGCTTGTTGATGTTCAGTCAGAGCTCCAAGCACTTATTCATGGTATTTTTAGTGGTGAGACCGTTGGCTGTAAGATGAATCAGCTTACAGTCATGTCAGCATTGTTTGATGAGACAACCAGGAGTGAAGGCGAGTTTCAGTGTCAGATCACTAGTGGAGAAGACATGCTGCATAGACATGGGATACTTCGTCAGAGCTTCAGTTCCCCAGAAGGTGACGCAATTGATGACTTCGTGGATGGGTTGATTGCTCGAGATCAGGGCCAGTAGACTTCAGTTCCAGCCTTTCAGGATAGACTTCATGCACGGCAGTTAACTTGATGCTTCTTTCCAAGTTAACTCGTCATTTCACATCTCACGCATGTCTATCTTGGAAGTATCTACATTCACTTGGAGTTTCTTTTTTTAGGGTTTACGTTAACTGATGGTAGTATTCCAGTTAACTTGCTTTCAATAAGGATATGCATGCTTGCACATTGTCCACTTAGATTAGATGTTTCGGTTAACTGATAGTAGTTTGCCAGTTAACTGTATAGTTTCCATTATTAGGGTTTAGCAATAAGATCTTGCATGCACTGTAGGACTATAGTTGACTCAAAGTGATTTTAGGGTTGCCTACACCTTGATGTCTATAAATAAGAGCATTTAGCTCATTTGTAAATAACTTTTGCACGAGAGAGTAATATATGTTGTGCCACCTTCCTTGTAATATTGCCTATTTTGTATCTATTCAAGAGTATTTATTGTGATGATGAATTGTTATGCCACTCGGGTTTCATGCAGTTATTATGGTGAATGCTCATCTAGTTAAATGGGGTTGTTGGTTTGATCGTTGTTGTATGCGTGTCTTGTCTATGCAATACACTATCCCAGTTGCTTACCTTGTGTTTTGTGTTCAATAAGCCTATTCAGATTGAGAAGATAGTCGTGCCACCTTGCCTTCAAGTTTAGAATCTGTACCTAAAGCTTATCGTTTGATGTGTGTGTTAATAAACTTCTACCCAGCCAAGCAAATAGTCGTGCCACCTTGCCTTCACATTGTGAATCTAACCAGAAGTTTATCGTGTAATCACATTCCTGCTACATTTCCTCATGCTCTGTTTACTTGAGGAGACTGGATAGATTTAAAGTAGTTAGCTTAGTTGTAGTTAAATAATCTGCGAAACCAGAAAATCCTTAGCTGCAACGTTCTAGGTTTTCTTAACTTTGTGCCTCTTCCAGCTAAGATAAAAAGATAGGATTAAGAGTAGTTTACTTTTCCAAGCATATCAGCAAAAGAGGGAGCTTCCCCTCCTAATTTGAAGAGCACTCATTACGCAGTGTGCATAGCTGTCCGTTTTGTACTAACACTCCAGAGGTGTTAGTTATTATGCCAACAAAATGAAAGAACATTCTCTAAGTTGCAAGAACTAAAAGTCATCACTTTCAAGAAGGAATACACAAATCACTTGTATGAGGACAAAAACTCCTATCCAAGGAGTAGAAGTGATAAACGATACCACTCTTGGAAGGGAGAACATAAATCCACTACATGAATCAGAAATTATAACAGCTGAGCATGAGTCAAAAGATAATTTGAAGCTACAAGGATGTGAAAGAGAGTAGTTGTTCAAACAATATCTCATGCAAGAAGAAATATCTTCTTGATTTCTAATAGTGCAGACCATTAGGTTACCAGCGCAAACCACACAGTCCCAAAATTCCAAGTTGGTCAAATTGATCCTTCTACCACCCATATACCAAATAAGGTTAGCATAGTTAACCTCAACATGGAAGAAAAAGGTAAACCTTTTAATTGCTTCTTTGAGTACAGCTCAATAAGTAAGAAAGACAACACAAGCATTGATTTACTGTATCACTTTCATATTATGCCATTACAATGTTTTGGTATGGATGAGAAGATGAAGGGGGTTGAATGGAAAGGGAGTCTTTTCTCTCCACCTCAAGATCATTCATGCATGATGGCATGGAATCTAAGAATTTAGGGCATTCCCAAAATTCATCATGGCAAAAAATGCCACACTCTACTATCACCTTAGATGTCAACAATGACAACCAAACGTTTGTATTTTTTGCCTAGGATCATTGGTAAACATGAGCAAAAGGGCATAGTAGCATATGAGACCAATAAAACTAGATCAAGCCTCTCTAATGAAGAACGCAAAGTTCTAATGAGAACACTAAAACCAAATTTTAGACCAATTGTAAAGACCTTAGATATGACTACCGGTATGACAACTCATAAAATATTATTTAAGGCATGGTCTATTGTTGGAAGGGTTGAATTGGCAAAGCATCCCTATAGAAAGATTCTATGTAGAAAAGTAGCTAGGGAGTTAAAAATGGATAACAATTTGGACAAGTTAGTTGATAGCCAAACCCTTAATACTAGGGGAGCAATGGTGTAATTTCCCATGGAACAAGGTCAAAATTTGACAATTCAGAGTTGTCCTTGGGTGATTAACCCAAGTGGAGCACATGAGAAATCAACGGCATAAAAATTACATCAGCTCAACGAAGAGAAAAACAAGAAATGTCATCTTGCCAACGTGGTGTAAAGGTCTATGTAATGCCCAAAATTAAAATTTTTGCTTCATTAAGGTATTTTGTGAAAATGGTTAAAGTCTTGTAAAAAAATTCTAAAAAAAAATCTATTTTTAGAAATTTCTAAAAATAGACTTGAATTAGGGTTTTTTGGGTTTGTTGTCAAACAAATGCTACCAAAATTTTATAAAAATAGAATCTTTGCATGAAGGGCTCAAACTGATTTTGATTGGTTGAAAATACGTCCTAATCAGGCTAGTCCAGTCAGAATTGTCAAAAAGTCAGTTTTTCTTTTATGGGTCTATTTCACTTTTTCAGAAGATAAATTAGGACCTCTGAGGTTATCAATGGAGGATGGTCAACTACCAGGTGTCAGATTCAAAGTCTCAAATGCTACATCGATCGACCAACGGCGAAAGATGCTCGAAAAACGGTGAACAGAGGAGGGGAAATCTAAAAATAGCAAAATTTGTAAAAAATATTCAACACTAGAGATGTTGGGCGTGTTGTGACCTTTTCACACATCACCCCATTCAAATGGGGACCCCCTAATTTTTGCTCCATTCTGGTCTTTTGGCTTTGGTTTTTGGGTTGTTTTGCCTCTCTCTCTGATCTTTTTGTCCTTGCGGGGATGTCCCATCGTTTGACCTAAGTTGGAAATTTTGGATGTCTGTGAAATTAGGGTTTCACTCTTCAGGACAGTTTGAAGATGAACTGAGTTGGCTAATTGACGTTTGAGCTTAACATTGTTGTCAGAAGGCTTCCAACGAGTTCCCACTGAGTTTTCATTGAAGTCTGACAACTTACTATTTTTAGTAAGTACCTAATTGGAAGGTCTTTTCTTCAGAATTTCGGGATTTTGACTACTTCAGCACATCCGGATAACTTCAGAGTGCCTACACGAGAAATTTGAACAAAATCGGACAACTGGCTATTTTTAGCAGTTCAGCCTTCAGAAGCCATTTTTAGGGTTTAAACATGTGATTTTTCAATGCATGTCTGGAGGATGTTTCTGGGTTTTTCAAAACGTTCGTGATGATATAACATGCAAGTCAAGATGAGGACTTTCAGCAGTACAGCCTTCAAAGGCTATTTTTAGGGTTTGCATGCAGAGTTTTTCAACACATGTCAGGATATTCCTTATGGGTTTTCCGAGAGCTTCGCAACGATATGACATGCAAGCAGTATGGATCACGTTTCAAAGACTTACTATTTTTAGCCAGTACCCGCATGTCCAATTTTATGGGTTCTTCTGGGTTTTTTGAGATCCCACGAGCACTGTGACATGCAAACTCATCCGACATCAAATAGATCACTTTCCGGACAATTACCATAAATAGCAGTTTCATCCCAGCAGCTACCCAACACTTCAGTTTAGCGAGCAGGACAACAGGCAACAGAAATCGAGCCAAGTGGAAACAGTTCAAGGCACATGCAAGTCAGATTAGGGTTTCCACTGTTATGCCTAAAAATAGGGAATAAAATACAGAGTTGTCAGAACGAAGTACACCATCATAGTCAGCATCTCTCAGGCTGCCTGCTGGCAAAATTTGAACGAAATTTGAGCACTTACTATTTTTAGTAAGTCACTTCATGGCTAAAAATAGCATGTCTGTGCCAAAGGCAGGTGTGAACAGGACACTTAGGTCATCAAGATTTGGTTGAACAAATTTCAGGTCAAACGGAGCTGCAGAAGTCAATCAACTCTAGGGTTTGCTAAAAATAGCAGGATGGCTAAAAATAGCAGATGAGCTTGGGCAACAGGTATAAACAAGTTGGCAAGGTCACAAGATGCACAACACACCAGCTCCAGGTTCAGAATAGATAAAAGGCCACAAAAGTCTCTTTTCTCCAAAAAATTACTAAACTGGCAGGAGAATATGGAAAATACGCCCTCATGGAGGAAGCTTGATGAATTTCTCTAAGTATTGAGAAAGTTCCCTCACATACAGTGAAATGCGCCCAAGGTATGAGGAGGTTGTCTAAAATTTCTAAGGCATTGAAGATTTCCTCCACCACCCCTCAAATGCGCCCTCAAGGGTTGAAAATGGAAGTAGCCTATGCTATTTGCGCCCAAAAGTTCCTTGAGCATGGGTGAAATGCACCCAACTTGGAGGAGTTGATGAAAATATTCTAAGTGTTAGCAAATTCCTCCACCCTACCTCAAATGCGCCCACAAGGAGTAAGAGCATAGCAAAATAATCTCATTGCGTGGAAACTTCCTTCACACCCCTTGAAATGCGCCCAAGAAAGAAAAAAAAAGGCCTAAGGCATTGGGAAATAAACGCTAAGAGGGGAAAATGCGCCCTCACATGAGAGCTCACAGGGTAAAATGCACCCTCAGGGTGAATGAAGGTGAAAGGTGCCTAAGACATTTAAAATGGGAGCTCATGCCTTGAAATGCGCCCAAGGTGGTGGAAGTGTTAAGAAATATTCTAAGGCAAGTAAAAGGAAAGTAGACCCTATGAAATGCGCCCTTGAAGGAGGTATGAGGTGAAAAAAATTCTAAGTAAAGAGAAGTGGAAGTTACCCCTTCAAAATGCGCCCAAGGTAAGCAAGGGTCTAGGAATTTTTTCTAAGATTAAAAATGGAAGTTGCTGCATGGGTATGTGCCCAGCTTGCAAGAAGAGGCAAGGTAAAAAATTTCTAAGTGTGGAATTCCTCCTCACAACCCAAAATGCGCCCAGCAAGGAAAGAAATGTTGGAAAAATATTCCAAGTGTTTGAAATATCCTCCTCACTAGCTAAAATGCGCCCAAGTTGATAAGAAGGATGAAGTGACTTTAAAAAGTTTCTAAGTATGAAGGGAATGAAACCTCACTAGGCAAAATGCGCCCAGGCATGAAGGGGTCAAAGAAAGGAAATTCCTAAGTGTTGAACATCAAAGTGACACATGGAAAATACGCCCAGCTCATATGATGTAATAAGAGGAAAATGCCTAAGTATGAAACAAAGACTCAAAGGGGTAAGTGTGCCCAGCTCCAGCAAGGAATAAAGGCATGGGAAATTTGCCTAAGTCAAAATGAAAGTGGACCCTTCAAAATGCGCTCTAAGGAAGTTGGGAAAATTGCTAAGTATAAGACAAGGAAGTCTAAGCGTGGAAAGGTAAAGTGAAAATAAATGCATGGGGTAAGTTGATTAAAATAAATTTTCTAAGGGTAAGAAACACGCCTAAGGAAGAGGTGAAGTTGGAAATTTTCCAAGAACAAGATGACACATGCCCAAGGCCAAACAGGGGAATTTTTCAGGAAAATCAAAGAAAGTGCCAAGGCAGAGAAATTGAAGATTGCAGATATGGAAGACGTCCAAAGTAAAAATGAATGAACCTTAGCAATTTTATTTTATTTTTTCGAAATAATAAAAATTAAATGTACCCCTTCATCCAGATGCACATGAAAACGACGAGTTCTGAGAGGAATTTTCTTCTGGGTATTGAACGTTTTCAATTCAGAGATGATTTAAATCTTTTCCACACCTTGCTCGTGTTGTTTCAACAAAGATTCTTGCCTGGCACCAATTTAATGAATTTCCTAGGCGAAAATAAATTTTCTAAGGCAGAGAAATGTTTTTACAAAAAAAAATGCCTTGGCTCGTGATGTCAAAATGAGCGCCTGGATTACAATTGTTGAAATTTATGAAGCAGACAAAGTTGTCTAAGGAAAAGGAAAATAAAGCAACAAGGGGTCAAATACACTCACAGGGTAAAGATGAAATTTGTCTAAGGCATGGAGGAATTTGAAGATGAAATGAAGCTCGAACATCAGGCGTTTAAACGCATCCTCAAGGTGAAATATTTTCTAAGGCACAAACTCCAGGCACAAGGTGGTGGACGCGGCCTTGAAGAAGACCTCATGAAATGAACACAATGCGCCTATGATAAAAGTTTGCTAGAAAAATGATGAATTTTATCAGATCTAGAGGTCAAGCAGACCTTGAAAGTCAGAACATGAAAATTAGGTAAGTAAAGTGAGTTTATATTACAAGTGTTCTGATGCTCTTCTTTTTGTTTTGCAGGAAGAAGATGTTGGAAGAAATGGCTAAGTGTCGTGACAAAGTAAAGATGAAGAAAGTTGGTGAAAAAGTTCCCAAGGAAAAGCGAAATGGCAGTGAGGATTTGGCTAAGGCATTAGGAAGGTGATGCGAAAAAGGCAAATGCGCCCAAGACAGTGGGCTAGAGAAATGTGAAAGTTACAAGAGAGAAATGCGTCCATGAATTAAAACGACGGGAGGGATGAACGTGAACGACTGAGCGGACGAACTCTGGAGACAATCTTAGAGACTCTTTTACCCTCCTCCTAGCGCAACAGGATTGGCAAAGAAGAACTGTGGGAACGCGTTTTTGGACAAGAATCTTCTGGAGGATAGTGGGCATTAATTGCTCATGGTGGTTTCTGCAGAGGAGTGGAGAATCTTCTGTGCATTCATTGCCCCACTCCTCTCAGTGGCGGTTTTTAGGGCAGAAACCCTAATTAGGGCATATGTGGCTCGATCTGAGCCCTTTATTGTAATCAAATCTAAGCCGTTCGCTGGACTGGGCTAACTATAAAAGGGGTGTCCCCCCTCATTTGTAATCAATTAGATTAGATCAAGAAGTCAGAAAGTAGAGAAGATAGAAGTTAGAATAGATAGAGAGATAGCTTAGAAGTTAGTTTAGATTGAAGAGGAAAGGAAGTTTTCCAATTGAGGACTTTGTAAAAAGTTGTTGTGAACACTCTCATGATATAAAGAATTTTCATTGATTGGTGATTCCTTCTTTTATTGTGAGTAGCTAGCAAGGCTTTTTCGTCTTTCTGACTCAAGTAGATAGAGTAAAGTAGATTTTATTTCATGCAAGTAGTTGGTAGTTGTGGAATGTGGCATTTAATTTGAGCAAGCTTCACTTATCCATACCACTAGCGGGCTCACTGATGGTGGGTTCGCCTTGTGTGGAGTATTTGCGCACTTAACTGCAATTATGATTCATGTGTTAGTATGCATTGTTGTGATGGTATTTGCATGTCGGGTCATAGTTTGAACATCTTTCATTTTCCTTTGAAGATTGCACTGGTTCTACGGAAGATATCCGAAGTGAGGCAAAGCAGAGCTTGGTTTGAAATTTGCAAGAATTGATCTTCGCGTTCCACATTTAGAGTAGATAGTAGAATCTCTATCCTTGCATCCTTTTACATTCAGTATTATCCGGTTAGTTTAAGAACCTGAGCGTCATTGACAAATCTCCCGAAATTTGAGAATCCTTTTCTTCTGAATGAGCAACTCACGTAAGTCCCCTTGGAATACCCAACATATTCACATCAACCAACTGAGCCTATTCGCGATATAAGGAACCTTGGAGTTGAACGCATGATCTTTCACGCAATCTTAGCATGTGGAATACTTTGATCAAGAGAGAATAGGGTGACCGTTGGACATTTTATTTTGTGTTGGTGCGGTCATAAAACACCCGTCAACAGGGCACCTTATTTCAAGGAAGGCGCCTAGCAGTTAATGCCTTAGCCATTTTTCAACTTTCGCAGATCGTGCACGCACAACAATGAACGCGGCTTGCAATCGGCAAAGGTGGTGAACAAAAAACGAGGAATTGAAAATCATGAAAAATAAACTAAGTCTAGAGACAAAAGGCGCGTTATTTCATGGAAGGTGCCCAAGATCTCATGCCTTAGAATTTTTTGTCATTTTTCGGAAAACATGTAATTTGACTCTTCAACCCAGTTCAGATCCAGTCGAATGCAGTCAAAAGCAATTTTTAGGGTTTGAAAAGCAGGAGATCTACTTAGATATGTTCAAGCTCTTTAATGAATCCATCATCCAGTTCACAGGATCTGTTGGACAACAGGAATTGCAGATCAAACAGAGGCATTTCACACAAAACGAGGAAAATCAAAGAAAAGTTGAAAATTTCAAAAAATAAACTGTATGGTAATCTTGGGCGCCTTATTTCAAGAAGGGGGCCCAAGTCCTCAACACTTAGAATATTTTTCACGTTTTTCAAAAAACGTGCAAAACTCCTTTGTCAGCCCATTTCCATGTAAAGAGCTGCCCCAATTTGAACACAAATTTTTCGATTTTCAGTGTGTTTTGACGGATTGACATTTCGTCAAACACTTAATACCCTTTGTTGTTCCAAGTCATTTCCAGTTTAAATGCAATATTGACAATTGCTTTTTATAAACATTCAAATAAGTTCTTCACCAATGTAGATACCAGGAAATAAACATTTATCTTGCCAACACCAATTTGATTATCACATATATTTCTTTTGCCTCAAACATCTACATTCCAGGATACTGACTAGTAACTTCCATAAGGAAAACACAATATAATTTTCTGACCTGATGTTCTAGAGGACAAAATAGTTGAGTGTGAATGCTCCACTCTGGTATTTATTATACCCTCTCACAACGCACACCTCTAGCAATGGCAATACTCAAAATAATACATTAAATACAATTGCTCGGTGATCAACAAGGTCAAGTCCCAATTACCTAGCGTAGAACTACTGACTTGATAACAATTCATCACATAACATGCAACTATTTGATTTTCTTTGTACAATGACCCGATACGAGATATGAGGCAACCTCATATTACATACAATAAATGATCAAAGGCTCGTCGCTTCCCTTTGACCCCTTTGAATAACTGCTCTCAATAGGAGAATTGTTGGAAACTTTCTTTGTCTTTTTTTGCCTGCTCTGTAAGCTAGGTGGTAGCTAGCTTGTAACCACCTTAGACAATATACAACTCCTTCACTTAAACCACGATGTCTTAATATCCACAGCTCTTTAAAAAAATTTCCCAACATCACCTTGCCATATCACATATGGTAGCCTAAGACTACTTTAGGAAGGCGTTTCAATTTCTCCTTATATTTATTTTATCGATTATCCTTCCCAATTCACAATAAGAAGGGTTAATCACCCACGAACCTCTTATATTATAGTTCAGTGCTCAAAGAGAATTCAATGTCATGGTAGATATCAGTATAAACTCTCTTGACTCCAATAAACATCTGGGTCGTGACTCATCTCTTTACGTGCCAGCTGTGGCAATGCATATCCTTAATTCCTTTCTGTCCATCGGCATGAGTCTTGTGATATTATCGAGCCTTCACCAAAATCATTCTCACAATGAACTATAACTTCTATTGGCTCATTCTTCATAACATATATTTCCCAACAATATATATCACAGTGCAACGGCTAAATACAAACTCCCACAACTCTTTTCAATCTTTACAAGGAACGGCTTTAAAAGAGACTCGATTATGAATCGCTAAGCAAGATAAATGAGGATGGTAGGAATAAAGGGAACAGCTACCTTGATTTAATTCGCCTAGGAATCTCATAATAGCATTGAACCACCAAGTTTCATTTGCATTTGATGTCTTTCCTAAAGATGACGGTACTCAAGAAGGGTAACGGAAGATTCAAGGAAGTTGTCGACTCTCCTTTCATTAATCTCCTTTCATGATTCCGCTAGCAACACTCACCATCTCCTGTTTTGAACTAATTTTCTCCCTTATATTTGAAGTCGTAGATAATCATAAGATATTGACGGCTATCTTGGAATATCGACCATAATTAATCATCCGAACTCCTGAACTCTTGAATAAAGTATTATTGATTATTTCTTTGTCAACTCCTAGGCTCTCGATAGATACTATTCAATTTAGTTTGCCTTACCATTCTTGAGATATTAAATACAATGCAGCCACACAGCTCCCAATATAGCTTAAGCCTTCATTCCTTTGATTATGAAAAGTCTTCAACCTTCAACCATTTTCATCCCTTCTTAAGCCGGGATGATAATTGGCTTGTCTAAATTAATAAACCTCAACTTTACTTATTACAGCAAACTGAATTAATGGTGTAAATTCCCATGCCATGTATTTTATATACTTAGATTATTCTTAAACAAACTCAATTTGGATTCAATAAACATTTTCAGAATAGGATATGCAGTCCAGAATTGTATCAATTCCCTTGAAACAACAATATTTTTATTTTTTTCAAAGTATAGCATTTTTAGTTCCTTCCACTAAAAAATTCATAAAAAGTGAGATACATGTAAAACCATAATATTCTTCATTCTCTTTTGAATACCTTGAAACTGGAGATTTTCCTTTGACAAAGATTTTGCAAACTTGCATAGAACTTCAACTGTTAAATTCAAGCGAGAAACCTGCACGATTCCTCCAGCTATCAACCAGGGTGGATCTCTCACCATCGGAGTTGATCTTCTCTCAAAGGGGTATCGTCCTCTAAAAGGTTGAGTTGAACTACATTCAACCAACACAAACTGTTTCCCAAAATCAAATCCAACATGTCTGAAACAATTGCTCCAAAAAATCTTTTATTCTTTTCTCTCTATAACTCCCTGTGTGACTTCTTGAATTCTCCTTTTTTTTCCATCTTTTAATTTTAACTCATTTTTTGAATTCCCCCTCAAAAGTAACCTTTGCATCAATTATTAATTTAAGTTGTCTTTATATTTCAACCTTTTTCTTGACAACATTAAATTAATTATTTAATTATATACTGACTCGAAATTGGGGACATTACTGTCTGCCCTTCCCAAATATTGTTTGTCCTCAAGCAATGTCAGCACAACCATGAAACCACCCGAACTAGCTGTGATTCCAGGATCCCAAACCAATCTCTGGAAATAACTACCAAGTTGTTGTTGCGCTACTCTGATAAAAACCATCAGCTGATCAAACCAAATTTTAACTCGACTTTTTTGAGGCCCTGCAAAATAATCAACCTCTGTCTCCAAACTGAATTCCCTCAGAAAAATAAAATTTGCACCATGAGAATTCACATGCCAAGACACCTTAAAGAGGTTCAAATCTGCAATCCTACTACCAAACACGATCCTAGACAACAGGACAAACACTCTGATCAACCAGAAAGAATGGTCCTCCTCTACAACCACCACAAAGTTCCATGAATAATGAAAAGAAATTTCTGATAAGCTGCTGATTGAGCAAGTGACAACAGTATCAAATCTGAAATTGGTACCAACTGATAGCATTTCAAGAACATTCCAATTGATACCAACTGATAGCATCTCAAGAACATTCAATTTCCAAATGTCAAAATAACTTCCTTGAGCAAACCAAGATACCCAATAAGCTGAAATATTAATGCAACATCTGAAAATGCATAAATCAGCAACTTGGAAGAATTGACATAAACATTCATATCAAAAAACTCTTCCATATTTCGCTGCCACAAAATCAGAAAATACTAAAAATTGATCAGCTCATTAACCACGTTCGTAAAATTTAGAATTACCATACTGGAGCAGCAGCTGCAAATAAGAAAACTTCTTGAATGCATAGGGTTTGTACACCAAAAATTGATTGTAGACTCTTCCCCAATGATAGAAATAGCATCAACATCAAACTCCCATTGATACATATTCCACTCATTGACTAAAAACATTGACCAAACCATCTGAATGCAAGTAGC
This sequence comes from Sequoiadendron giganteum, assembly GCA_007115665.2. Taxonomy (NCBI): domain Eukaryota; kingdom Viridiplantae; phylum Streptophyta; class Pinopsida; order Cupressales; family Cupressaceae; genus Sequoiadendron; species Sequoiadendron giganteum. Next base: position 585,386,252 of record CM021101.1, read on the forward strand.
AAGAATTATGTGTTGGTTGATTGGGAAGCGAACATCAGCTTCAAATCTGCAATTTTGCCTAAAGCCCATCCATGAAATAACTCCTGAAAGATCATTAACCCAATCTTGTTTTTTCCCTGGATCCCATATCTTGTATTCATCACCAACCATACTCACACACACAACGTCATGGCTGCTGTTAACACTCATAGAATCCACACTATCTTCGTTCCTTTCAATGGTGTCTTCATAAGTTTCATATACACCTTCCTCCAATTTTGAATACTCATCAACACCTGCTGATTCATGAAGTGTACCATGCTGAAAACTGCCTTCAATACTTGTTTTATCTACTATATCATGGCTGCAATCTGCACCTGTGTGAGAAGATTGATTCTCAGATTTCAAGAATTCAAATTATCAGTATAGGTTTTGATCTCTAACATCCTTGCTCCAATATGAGGAATACTAGAATCTTTATACAATGTTTCACATCTATGACATTCCTCAATTCTTTCAACAATTTTCTTAGTCTCCATTGTCCTTGTTTCACTTCCATGCTCCATGGGTGTGGCTGCACTAGAGCTAGAATTTTCTGCTTTGTATAATGAAAAGTGAGTCATACTTAGCTGTAAGTAGAGATCATCAGCTTCTTTTTCTTTGTCATCAACATACTTCACAACTAGATCCCTGTCCATAAGCAATTACAAATAATCTATTTCCATTATTTCCAAACCCTTTTTGATAGAGTACAAGTGAGTATGAGAGACTCCACTTGCAACTCCCTTTTTCCTCTCCTCAAATTGGGCTTCCCAAATGAGTTCTCCAATGATATTATGTGTATGATCATGAAGGTCTATGTGGTTTTGAAGGTCTTCATTTGGGCTTGGTGGCCCCAAGACCCCGCAAGGGGTGCTGCCCCTTGACCCCGCTGGGGGCGCACCACCAGACCCTGCAAGGGGCACTGCCCCTTGACCCTGCTAGGGGTGCTGCCCCTTGACCCCGCTGGGGGGCACTACCCTCAAACCCCCGCAAGGGAAACTACCCCTCAACCCTATTGGGGTGCTTCCCCCAAACCCCCATCAAACTATAGGTCTAAGCATGTAATAGGCCAATGATGAATCAAGATCATAAAACCTACAAAATACATATCCCCTGTTGCAAATCTCTGCATCTTTCACAGTCAAATCCATAATCAAGGATTATCTTGTTTCATACATTGGACAACTTGTTTAGTATGCAAGGTCGGCCATAGGCAAAGTTGACATGCTACAGTCATTGTACTGTTGAATACAAGTTAAGTTATAGTTGGCAAGAAATGCCATTTTCATAATGCAAAAATGTATCAATCATGCCCTGCATAGGAAACACATAGAATAATCCCATCTATTAGTATGCTAGCTAAAGTCAAACTAGAACATAACCATTTATCTTTTTACTTAACCATTCCTATTTGTTAATGAGCTTGACAACAAAACAAGCAGTCTTGAAGGCTTCAAGAAAATTTTACTAATAAATTCCTCACTTGAATATACACACCAATCATTGAGACACGAGCAAATGTCATGGCTACATCATCATCTAGGACCAGTGTTACCCGAAGATGCGTCCTCGGGTCTAAACCCCCCAGTCCCCATCTTGGAAACGTCCCGGGGATAGGAGACGACAGCAATGTACCATGTTTTTTTTATTTTGATTTTCATATCGTAATTGAAAAAAAAACTATATTGGCAATGAATTCTTAACACAAATGTTATATGCTAAGTTTCTATAATGTATATATGCATGCTTTATCCATGTTTTCATATGAATATTTAAAGTTTCCCTATATATTTTAAATTTTTCTATATTTTATATAGCCATCCTCCGTCGTCCCCAAATTTGACTTGAAAAATCAGAAACTTGGGGACTCGTTCCGCTGTCCCCGTCCCGGAAACTTGGGGTAACACTGTCTAGGACCTATCTTAGACACTAGTGCATGACTTGTCGTGATGTTGGGATGAGTAATGCAAGCTCCTCTAAGCCAAGACTTATATTTTTAGTTTTTTTTTTTTTTTGATGCCATGGATTTCATATTCCATGAGTTTTGTATACATTTGACAATATTTATATATCTAAATGTGTTATTTCCTTCAACTAAAATTTGTGTTTATACTTATGTCATCGATGTATGTTTGTGTATGGGATCAAAGTAGTTTCTATTTGATGAGGTTATTGTGTCTTTAAGGTTTATTTATTAAAGGGCGCATGAAACAAGTTTTAAACCCTTAAAAATCTCTAAATTTCTTGGGTTTTTCAATTTGCTGAGTCTGGGCTCTGAGTCCAAGTCCAAGTCAAAAATCAGCTTGCCGAGTCTGAGGTGAGTCTGAGTCTTGTAACACTACCTTAGTGTGATGGATAAGAAAGAGAATCAAAACATGTGCAACAAATTACATATTAGTGTGATAGAATCCAAAATACACAAATAAAATATTAATTCATGCATCATTCATACATACATCAAATCCATCAACCTTGGTATATTCATTACATCATGTGGTACAACTTTATCAATTCCTCAATACATATTTGTCTCTCATACAATGAACTCAAAATATCTCTCATATATCTATTATGATCTCTCAATATCTCTGCATATTCTTCTCTATTTCTCTCACATACACATCTTCATCCTCTTCTTATCATGTTTTATCTTCTATTCATATGTGATACATATATGTTCATGAATACATATAGGGATGTGTCCCTCTTCATGTTCGTCCATTGATATGCCACTTTGTAGGTGTCACAAGTCATCTAGAGGTACTACACTATCGTTCCCTTGGCTTGTGGTGACTTCGACTAGTTCTATCCTACTTGGGGATGTGCTATCTTGCTGCCAGCCTTTAGCAACCTTGTGGATTGTCACATCAGCCTCCATTAGGCTATCCTTTCAAGTTTCAACCTAACAGGAGTGACAGCTCTATCTATCTTACCAACATCATCCCTAGATTAACCCATGTCTTGTCCTCAAGAAATACTAGCTTTGTCTACCAATGCTCTAATAACCAATATAAGGCTAGTCTTTATCAAAATTTATCCCAAAACTGTACCACAGCCAAAGTGTTAACAAAACTTGTACAAAAATATATTTTATGGAAAAATATTCTTGTAGATACCCTACAAATAATTGTATGTATTGGGAAACTATAGAGTTGTTTGATATAGGAGATGGACTTGGCTATTAATGTTGATGACCAACTTGTCTACCTTATTTGTAGAAGAAGGAATAGACAAAGATCCTACCAATTTCTACACATCCACTAGGAATCTTGTCATAAGGGCTAAGTGCAAACTCATTGCTCTCAATTGCTTCACCTAAGAGATAATGCTATTTCTCTATTCCTACAGGTGCTTGTATTGAGAGTGCATATTCTCAATTTGTACCCTAACAGAGCCATCTGAATCCTTCATAGCATTGTATAAGTTTGATGCTTGTAGTGTGTGTACCTCCAAATTATCTTTTTGAACTTTCAAGGCTTTTGTGGATGTAGGCCAACTTTCTATTTTGTTTACTTCTATATTGTGTTCATCCTACCTCGCTGCACACTTATCCTTGATTGTTTCCAACTTCTTGCTCTCATGTTCTACCAAAATTTGTTCCTTAATTTTTTCTTTCTACTCGTCCCAACTTCTTAGCTCTTTTAGTAACCCACTAATCATTTCTCCCAATCGTTGTTCTCGTGGTGAAGAGGCATTCATAGTGATTTGTGGTAACTAAGATTGCACTTCTACCATGGATCTTGTTAGCACTTCATCAATGGCCATGTATTGTTTCAACAACCTTTCTCTAGCATCATTGTGAAGGATGTCTCCCATTTCAAACTACTAAATTGGAGATATCTACATTAGATATGCTTGGTGCCCTAATGGAGTGGGAGTAAGAAAAGTAGGTGCTAGAGCCACCACTAGCTGAACCTATTTTTGTCACTAAAGGAATTATTTTATCTTGTCCATTGAATCCAACACTTGTGATGAGAATAGTGTCACCAAGACTTTCCCAGAGGCTATTTCTTCCCCAAATGATTCCCCCACAATAGTTTTCCCCTTTTCCTCTTTTTGTTCTTGTTTTTTTCTTTGGTCTACTCTTGTTCCTAAAATCTCAACATGCAGTATCTCTTGTTGTGGATTTTCTATTTGTTCTTCTTCATCTTTATTCACCTACCTATCTTGCAATGCCTCCTATGAGGTTTGTTTATCTACCTCTTTCTCCTATTCTTTTGTTTCTTCTACTTCTCCAATAGGTCCTAATGTGTCAGTTTGACCTATCTCCATGTTCTTCTCCCCTTGTGTGGTTTCATCATGTCTATCTTTGACTAGCTCCTCCACACTTATTCCTACTATGTCGTAGTCCATCTACTCTTGTTGAGTTAATTTTTATTTTTCTACTAGACTATCATAGGCTTTCTTTGTAGCCTTTATGGTTTCATTCCTTTCCCTTTTCTTGGCCTCCTCAATTTGGAATAAGTGAGTATCAACTCTATGCTTAGATCTCAGCTCCTCATTTTGTAAGTATTTCAATTGTGCTTTGTTGTTTGGAGATAGGTCTAAATCTTGGGCCATTTGTTCCAATGCATCTTTTTTGATGTTCTCCTCTAGCTGTGCTATCTCCTCTCTTTTTGTTTTCATGGCATCCACTAGTTGTTTTGGAAAATCTTTTGTTAAGTCCACCATTGGATAAGGACTACCAACAATGTAGTCCAGCATCACTTGGAGAATGACCTTATTTTTTGTAGAAGCATTTGTATGTATTTGCACCACTTCCAATGGTTTCCTTGGTGTAAAAGAGACCAATACAAAACTTGTACATTATTCACTCCTCCTTATGTACCTGAATTTTTGGACTACTTGATGTTTTTGTTTTCTTCTTATTCCCTCTAAGTGTCTAATGTTCATATGCAATACTACAAGGCCCTTAGTGTAGTGTGCAATATTGCATAGTCTACTTATGTGTCTTTGTAGGATGTGGAACGCTTAAACCCTTTGTTGTATAAGCTAATATCATATGAAGCATATGGTGTTATTTGTGGTACCGCTAGTATCTACCAACATCCTTCCCAAGCCTAAGCCATTGCCTCATCCTAAAGAGAATTTTACAAAATTATTTGCCATCGGCTCCTAATTTTTTCTTGGTATCTCCTCCTTGACATGCACATCTCAACTCCCAAAGCCTTCATATTTCTTCCTTACTCAAAAAACAGCCCTTCTTCGGTACCCACCTTTCTCCATCCTATCTACCATCCTCCATATGCCTCCTGCCTTTTGTGATAGGTTTTCTACATTTGAGGTACTCTCTCTAATCTTCATATCTGCCACAAACATCTTTGCAGTAGTTCCACTACATTTTCTAAATTTTCTCTATATGCAATACCCTCTTCTTCATGTTGTCTCCTCTCTTCATTTGCAATAGGTTTTCATCCTTTGTTGCTCTCTAGCATCCTTCTAGGTATTCTCCTCATACCTTGGACTATGGTTTGCAAAGTCAAACTCAGAGAGTACTCAGCAAGCCAAAAAAAATTGACTTGGAGAGTACTCGGGAAAAACTCGACACCTTAAAAAACACTTAAATTTTATTTTTTTAAAAACATAATTTTTTTTTAAAATATAAATTTTATGCAAAATATAGCTACAAAATGTATCAAATGAGTTTGGTGGGGATCTGGGGGCAATGCCCCCGAAGGGGTTGAGGGGCAACACCCCTCACAAGGTCTCAACGTAGCGCCTCCAACAAGGTTGAGGAGCAGTGCCCCTGACATGTTCCTTTTCATGATATAGGGTGGGATCGAGGGGCAAAGCCCCTGCCACCACACCCAAATGAAGACCTTCAAAACCACACAAACCTTCATGGTGCACACCATTTTCATAATTTTTTAAAACAAAAAAACCAATGTTTATTAAACCAAAAAAACATAGTTTTTGCAATGTCTAACCCATGGTTTTTACATCAATTTTGAAATGTTGTTGAGTTATATGGAAAAGTTTGTCGATTTTTTGGTGAGTCTTGGCAAGTTTTTCAAAACACTTAGAAAAATAACTGGGTGAGTAAACATTGAGAAAACTCACGGGTGAAAAAAATGATAAGTACTTGGTGACTCACCAAGTATGCAAACTATGGCCCCATCATATCTAACATAAGGTCAAACTTCTTTTCAAACTTATATGTAGGATCTTCCGAAGCTTTCTTCTCTCTTTCCATATTTACTTCTTCAACCTCAAATGCCAAAGGAGTTTTTGTTTCTTTGTTCTTAGGAAATTCATGTTGAGTTTTTCTAAGTTCCCTTCAACAATACTTGTTGGCTATGTCACTTGACTGCATAAGAAGAAAATCTCACAATCTCACAAGCTCACAAGATCCAACTCTAATACCATTATCATATCCCAAATGGAATATTTCTTATATCTAATTTATTTTTATTTGCTTCAACACTTTCCAAGCATTAGCTCCACATATAATCTGACTATTATTAATTGTAATAATGGAATTATGTACATTGCTATTATCGATCATCAATCTTATAAAATAAAACACTCTTAATACTCAATTCTGGTGAAGTCCCCTGTTGTACCCAAAATAATTTTTTTGGCATTCTGCTTAAATTGAGCTAAACAATGTAAAAATGCCATCGAAAGTATGTTTTAGGTCAAAACAAACATGAAGTCTTTGTGGGTTTCTGTCAAGGAACCTATGGTTAAAATTCTGAAAAAATGAAAATTAGGGTTTTATGCCCCTATTTTTAAGGAAACCCTTAAAAATAGGATCTTCCCGGAAATGATTGAAAATAATTCTGATAGGGTTAATTGCCTTCACGATCACACTGATCAAGTCAGAATTATCAAAAGACATGTTTTACTCTGGTGGGTCTATTCTCATTTTTCAGCAACAAAGTTAGGAGCTCCACAGCCATTAATGGCAGATTGGCCAGTACCAGGTGCTGAAAGCTAAACCTCAAAAGCTCCAACGAAGAAGCCATGGCGGAAAAGGTCAAAAAGATGTTATAGGGAGGGAGTTTCTCAAAACGAAAAAGGCCAAAATTTGGCTAACTCTGAAAGGAGCACGTTTTGCTGCCAAGGCAAAACACAGTCTAAAGGTGAAAAAGGCGCCCCTCTTGAAGAAAGGCGCCCTTGGATCTCAAAGGGCAAATCAAATCACTTTGCTCCTTCAGATCATTCATCTCCTTCATGTTCGTGCTGTCTCGACAACACGATCATCAGCAATATCATCTGATTCAGAGATCAACGACGAAGCATCAGCAAAGTATGGAAAATCTATAAGCAATGAAGATGCCAAATCAGAGAGCTTCAAGCTAAAAGCGCCCTTGCTGGCCAGGAGCGCCCCTGAGTTCAAGGTATCAGATGAATCCATCAACAACTGCTCCATACATGTCATCTTTTCAGCTTCCTCCCAGCTACGTGATCAATCTGACAACAGGTTCACTGGACACGCCAAACGATCTCACGTTGAGATCAAGCAGAAGAAGCTAGAACTAGAGACTAAAAGGACAAGCCAAAAATTGGCTAAGGACAGAGGAAAAGCGCCCCTCTTGGAGAAAGGCGCCCTTCCTTTTGGAGGAGTAAATGTAGTATGATTGCTTACTGCTCTCCAAAACAACCTTCTCAGCTACGATCAATCTCGATAGCGAGAAAGTCAACGAAAGGATCCGACAACTGAATCATCTAATGACAGAGATCAAGGCAGGCAGTTTTCAGAGTAGACAAAACCAATCAACAAGCTAAAAGCGCCCCTGCTGGCCAGGGGCGCCCTTGAGTTTGAAGGACATAAACTCACTATCATCAACTGAGAAGCCAGTCATCCAATGCAGGACCAAACTGGTTACCCGATGCATCTTCAAGCAGAGTCATCCGGCTCATCCATCAACAGGAACGTCAAATCAAAGCAAGGAGGGTCTGAAAAGGCCAAAACGAAGAACAGTCAATGAAAATTGACTAAGGCACAGCCAAAAGCGCCCCTCTTGAAGAAAGGCGCCCTTCATTCTGGAGGCTCAAACTCAGTTTTCTGAGTTAATCTCTCCTAGGCATATCTCGTCAAGTTGATCCCATCTCAACAACGGATCCGTTAGCAACTGTCGAAGATCAACTGAGTAGCCAAGATCGAAGATCAAATGGAGGCACTTCAGCTTGCAAAAAATGATTAAACTCCAAAAGGGACACCTAAGAAAGTCAAAAGCAAATGTTGACTTGAGTTAACAAATTTTGGAGGCAAAAAGAGGCCAAACACTCCACAATCAGTGGAAATCACCTTTTTGAACTCCAAATCAGGCTCAATCATGAGTTGGATGCCCAATTGATGCTTGCAACTCCAAATTGACATATCAAAGCATCTAGGCATCCATTATTCATTATTTCTTTGCAGGTTGAGGAGCTCAAGAACGGATATTTTTCTCCTCCAACATTTTTGAAGATCTGACAAAAGGGTTTTCACAGTTCTTCATATTTTTGAAGATCTGTTGCACAGAGGGATTATTTATCAGAGTTTGCATCAAAAGGCATGATTCTTCCAAATTGACAGCCAATAACTTCCAATCCACCTTCTGTCTACTTCCTCTATTTCTGTCTAAAATTCTTGCATGTCCGAGAAAACGACAGATAATCACATATCTGACCAACTGGGTATGATCAACACAGCTTTTTCAACAAAACCCACATGTTGGATTTTTCCAAAAAAAGTAGCCCTGCTGCCCCTATTTTTTAGGGTTTCTGGAAAAAGTCATAATTTTGAAAAACAGACAAACTGGGTTTGTTCAACTCTGAAGCACGAACAAAACCCATGTGTTGGATTTTTCTAAGAAAAATCATTTTTCGGTGCCTCAATACCTCTGCCACCGAAGGGTTCTTGCATGTCATAGAAAAACTTGTTTTTCCGAATTTTTGACGATCTGGGTTTGTTTAGAGAATTATTCTCAACAAAACCCATGTCTCAGAATTTTTCGTAAAAATTACCCCCGATGAGGCTATTTTTAGCAGTTCCAAAAAACGTTGTCCAAGCAGCATCGTGTGCACAGTCAATCTTCAAGGTTTTCATAACGCAGTTCTCCCAAGACGAATACAAGACCAAAATGGTCTTACTCCATGATTTATTGAAAAGGATTGGCACCGATCTGTGTCGGGCACACCCAGAGGTCAATTTGGACAAATTGACAAGCATAGACACAAGTCCACAGGTTGGAATGATCGTGGTCAAACTTTGCGGTTTCATCATACAACACTCTTCCATTGAGAAAGATCAAGGAAAACGTCAAAGCTGCAAAAGAACACGAAAGGTAGTCATTCTCAACACAAAGCCGCCATCGGTTAATACTACACTACCTTCCACGTCAAAGTGGAAACACAGACAAAAAGAAAAGGAGTAACCCTCCTAAGGGAAGAAGAATAAAGGAGATGCATACATCAAGTTGCTGACAAGTGATAAGCTGACGATTGACAGGCATGTAACGATCTTCGTATGAAGAAGTCAACGAATGAACAAAAGCACCGTTGACCAATGGTGATGAGGTGTCAAACACCTCAAGAAGGACGTCCTACCCTCCAAAATAGCAATAAATATGACTGAAGTCAACTTGATGCCCCTTTCCAAGTTGACTCCAGATCTCCACAGATCATGCATGTCAGATCCCACTGATCTAGGATGTCTAATTGACTCCCACGATTTGTGGATCTCAGATCTCCTTTAAAGGTGGATGTCTATTTTGGAGACACATTTGTAAGTTAAGTTCACTTTTAGTTAGGTGTCAATCAACTGAGGTAGACTCCCAGTTTGACTTTTGTTTAGTTTCAGTTAACTAAACTAGATTTCCAGTTAACTGCCTACTCACCTACTTTTAGACATAGGAATAAATCTTGCTGATTGGCAAGAACTAATTGTTAACTCAAGGAGATTTTAGGGTTGCCTACTCCTTTGAGTTTCTATAAATAAGAGCCTTAGGTTCATTATTTGTTTAACCTTTATTTGCTAAGCAAAATTGTTGTGCCATTATTGCCAGAGTTAGCTTGTTTATATCTGTTCACTCTTGGATGAGAGTTCATTGGTTGATCGTAATTGTGCATGATTTTGTGCCTTTGCTGTCCCAACCTTTGTAATTCTTTGGAGAAAGCTTGAAGAAATAAATCAGATGGTGCATGCTTGCTTGATCTAAATACTTGAGTCTATTCAAGGTCTTGTTTTCAAATAGTGTATTGTTTCAATCTCCTCCTTGGACAGGTGTCGTCACCTCCTTGGATATTTTGTTATCGATAATTATCATATAATGTTGTTTAATGATTTGTCTCGCAGCCTACACTTTGGACAGGTGTCGTCACCTCCTCAGGAATCCTGTTAGATAGGCCATCGTTCCTTGTTGTTTCCAGTGAGCTGCTTCCAAGCCTACACCTCGGACAGGGGTTCCTCCTCCTTGGCAAGTCTCAGATCTAGTTTACCATAACGAGTGTTTACTCATATCGAGCCTTATCTTGGTTTGTATTCGAGAGATCAGAGCCTCGACCATATTCCATTGAGACGAAGGATTCAAGTAATCCAACCCATCCATTTCGCTCCTACACCCTCATGCTCTATTTATCTTAAGGAGGTAGGATAGTTTAGAAGCTTAGTTAGTCGTAGTTAAGATCTGCGGAAACTAGAGAAAAGTTTAGCTACGGCGCATTGTGTTTACGCACCCTTGTGTCCTGCCGCTAAGTAAAAATGATAGGAACCTTAGTACGCCCTTTTTTACATAGAAAATCAGCAAAGAGAGATCTTCCTCTCTATAATCCGAAGAGCATGTACTAACACACTTGCAATAGCTGTCCGTTTCCAATAAGCACTCCAGAGGTGCTAATTGAAACGCCAACATGCCCCAAACACATTACATCCCTTTACTCACAAAGCAGTTCTTGCTCACAAGCCAGATTTTAAATTCTATGAAGATTTCTTAGTAATTATACAGACAATATGAATCACAAATACAATCTGCTCTAAATATGTAATATGTATACCAATATGAATCGTTGTTATTAACTATTTAT